>JAQGAY010000444.1:0-27387 GCA_034698085.1 Polydesmus angustus | reverse complement strand
AAATGCTTTCAAATTAATTGCCCGTATTTGGGTAATCATGTAGTTTTATTACATGTAAAAATGAGGCTTATTGACAGGCTTGCTGATTTCTTCATTTTTTTTTATTTCTCGGTTGACATCGGGGTTTAAAAATTGAAGGAGACAGTAAGCCTGTGTACGACAGGATGAGAGACCACCTGCAACGTCTTGACAATCCCTGGCAATTTGCTACTAGGCTGGCTAAACTACTTTTCACTGAGGAGGAACGCGTTAATATAAGTGCGAACTCGTTGCGAGAACCTCAAAATACCCAGAAATTGGACTACATTCGCAATATCGTATTTATGGAATTCAATGTGGAGTTGAGTAATCAATCCAGCGTTTGGTCTCGGTGCATACAGGCTATAACATGGCACTGTCAATATATTCGAAGGAAACACAAAGAAAAATGTGGAAGTTCGCGCTCTAGCACGTAATTTGTTAGCAAGTATTTGTTTTTCTTTGCTTTATGTATTTTTAAATAAAGTAGTTGCTTGAAGGAATTAAAAAATAGCAGCTTACTATCCGTGTAAATTAATCTAGCAAACTTAGTAGTGAGACTTTAAAGCGCTTGAATAATGTTGTCTTCCATTGTAAAAACTTCCACAAGAATGAAAATAAATTCGAAAAACTTAAACGTAATAATAAATTAATTTTCTTTATCGACTTATTTGGGATGTCCATTGGAGTAATAAGCCTACAATATAACTGACCTACAATATAGCCTGACCTAATATTTTATAAGGTAGAATTAATGTTTTGAATTGAATTTTTTTCATATTAATTTTCGTCCAACAATTTTAATTTTGCCGAATTCAGTTATACGCGGCGATAGCCAATACTGTGGTACTCGGAGTAATAATTATCTTAACAGTAACTACTTTTTCTACGCCGATTCATAATACGAATAAACGATTTTTGGGTTTGTGGTTGAGCTACATTGTAGCTGTGCAAACAAGAACTCTTTTTTTTTTAAATATATTTTTACATTTGGTGCTAAGGTCTGGTTCACTCAAACGTTTTTGAATGAGGTGAAAATCGATATGTGGTGTTTTTTTAGAATCTAGATTATTGTATCAATATTTGTACAAAGCAACACTTAACGTTAATAGTGACACATATGTGGGTTTGACTATATTGTATATATGACAGGGTTTTATTCTTAAATTAAGGTTGGGCTCGTTACCAAGGAGCAAAACGTGGATATAGACCGAGAATAAATTGGACAGTGACCGATCTAATTCGAGCAATGGATGCCGTAAAAAAAGGCCACATGAACCTGACCAAAGCAGCACTGGTCTACGGGATACCTAAGACCTCATTATTCTACTATGTGAAAGGAAAGACTAAGCTACAATGGAGCACGCATCGTTTAGCCAGCTGAAACACGACACTTCAAACACATTTCTAAATTATACTTTTTTTACTCTGTTTTAGTTTATTTTGTTTACCTTTCCAATTTATACTTAATTTATTATTTTAAAAAAAGGGATTCGGAGTTTTTAAGGCAAGGGTTTGAAAGAGTAGATTTAAAAGATCTGTTCTACATTTTCTAACAAGATTATAAGCTTTTTATTTGTTTCCTATTACTAAAATAGACTTTCATAAAATAGGTCAAATTCCATTCAGTTTTATTATTTTAAACTATTTTAATTTATTTAAAGTTATCTCAGCTTCAACTTTTAAAAGAAATTTATGATTTATATTAAACTTTTTGTTTTGGGAAGTACAGTGAATGGTTGTCAAATTGATAAAACGGATCAATGAAGACGTAGAGCTCAGAAATATTGAACGAATATAAGAATTAGTAATTGGTTTTTTGACTGCAAAATTGATAAGGCTGGCTGGCGTGACAACATATTTTGTGAAAATAATGCACAGCTACAATGTTATCACCAAAGGAGATGAAAGATAAACAGAAAGAGCGAGAGTATCACTAAGCACAATATTTGCACCATTGATTTTTCTGGGTATAAATGTGTATTGAACAGTTCGATGAATTTAATATACTATTATTATTTTCAATGCAAATATTTTATCTACAAATATTAAATAATTATTGATATTTGATGATATAATATTTGTTTATTTATTTCAAATAACCTTTAATCTATCGTACTCTAGATTAAATAGGCAATTGATTTTTAACATGGTTTTGAATGGGGTGCTGTATTTCATTCGCAATTGTTATACACTGTTCAATGCATTGTGTGTTTGCATTACCTCCTTATTGTTGGCTTGTTTTTAGAAAAAATGTTAGCTTTTAACTACGTTAAATAAAAGCTATTGTAAATGCATTCGTGTTTTAAGTAAATCAGTTTAAAACTAATTTAAATTTAAAGAAGCTGAATTATTTTTATCTTTGCTTTAAAAATTAAGTTATTGTATTTTTTCTGTAAACGAGTTTATACTCAGTTTAATAATTATGTAAGTAGATCAGCATTTTCATGCGACCATTTTTGAAAGGGGAACATTAAAATAATTATGCCCAATTTTGAGTTTGAAAGTTGATGTAAAAGTACTGAAGGACAAATAAATGAAAAAAATTGATTAATAATAGAAATTTCCTAGTAAAAATGTATTCTCTCCACTTGATTTAAAATTTGTATTACAATAAAGCTTTACCTTTGGCTAAAAAAAGAAATAAATTGGTCACCGCATTAGCTATTATGGAAACAGTAATTTTTTATACATAAAAAATAAGTAAATTTACTTTAAGAAAAGAGAAATGATGGTAATTTCTTTTTTCTTTTCAGAATCAAATCCAATGTTTAATAATTTGGCATTCATCCCTGTGGGTCGCAAGAAATGGTCAATTGAAGCGCTTGAAAGTGCAATTAACGATGTACTGGTCAATAAACATACGATCCATGCCGCAGCTGTTAAAAGTGGTGTTCCTAATGAAACGTTGAGGCGATACGTTCACAAAGCTAAAAATGCTTGGAAGTTGTAAGAAAGAGACTATAAGGAATAGCATAATTACAGTATAAGTTTCGTGGTATAACAAAATTGCTAGGGTGATTTTGGTAAACCATTTGGGTAGGACGTAATGTTACAACTTACCTTGGTTCCTTGTACAATTTTTTATATTATGAAGAACTTATTAAACTAATACATTAAATGTTATTTGAGGTAAAATGAGAGGAATTTTGGATAAAAAAACTTAAAACAATTACATTTTAGTAGAATAAATGAAGTTTTACTTTGTAAATTTGTTTTGCTTAATACAATAAGTATTAGAGTCAGTTGATAAAAGAAACTTTTTTGCAATTACCGTGTGCGTATACCGGTATATATTTTTTTTAAGAAAAAGAATTCTCAATGCAATTATAATTAGGTATGTCGGCCTAATTTTTCTTGTAAAAAGCATTAGTGCCCATTCGGAACAAGCAGTTTATACAATAGTCTCGAAATTAAATAACATCACGGTTGTGTATCATTGGAACTGAAAATTATTATCGATTTAATAATAGTTTCTAAACTTAAATTTTGGGCATACTACTACTTTAATTAATATCTAGGATAGCGCTTATATTGAAATGGAGCATGAAAAACATTAATTAAACTACCGTATGTTATGTCAATATCTGTAAAAATGAATTATCAGGGTAAAACGAGTATTTGAAAGGTACAATAAAATTGAAGTTGCCATGGGGAAATCGAAAATGTACATTTTCTTCGCCATCTTTTTGGGCGTAAATTTATTTTTGCATTATTATAATTTATTGAAAGGATATATTCCGATACATTTCTTTAATTTGGGGTTTTGTTTATAGAGCAATGTAACCAAAAGAAAGAAGAAAAAAAAACGACAGCGGTTGCAGTTTATTTAGCTAAAACTCGTTTTTTCTTTCGCATTAAAAAAAAAAAAACGTGAGAAAAGAAATTAAAATGATTTCCGATATAAATTTGCAGACAATCGGTTGGAAGTGATGCTAACAGAAGGCAATAACTTAGCAAGTTCTCGATATCCACAAGATAAATGGTCAGCATCATTTCGACCTTCCTTATCTCCTGCTTCGATTTCTATTGTACCTATTAATCATGGCCACGATGATGGTTCGCACGAGCAAACAGTTGATAGGACCATTCATCTGGGACCTGATCCTCGGGCAAGATTAAATTATCTTATTTTAAATGTATTTACTTGCACATTAAATTCGAGGTTTTTGTTTGTTTTATAGACAAACATGTTGCATTTTATGTCCTATCAGCAGATGTTAATGATAGAAGATATCGCTACCAGTGGGCGAATGATAAATCATTTGATGGATTTCTTGTTCACTAAAGATGAGTTGTCGAGTAGTTCCGTTACGGGCAGAACTTCTTCTCGCTCTGTTATAATTAAGAAAGCGTTGGATCCTATTCGAATCCAGCTCATTCTGGGTAACGATTGCACGTGTAAGAGGAAAATGGTCGAAATTTTCAACCCTTGTTTGTTTCAGATTTTGTTGCGAGTAAATTTCCAGACGAATCGTACACGATTCTTAGACAGAAAATGGCTCATAAGTGCAAAGTAGAGGGAAACTTTCGTCTTAAGAGCTTAGGATTAGTACAAGAAGAGCAAAGAGCATCGTAATTTATAACGCGGATTATTTTTCAAGAAAAGTTTTTATTTATACTTATTAATTTTCAACATTATTTTGGGTATTTGACAGGAGGTTTACGTTTACGATGTCAAAACCTGTTACAAAGTTTCTTGAAAGTTCACAAATCTTTATTTACAATAGGAGGTGACATTATTATTATACAATTCAGTACCGTATTGAAATGTACTGTAAGCTTATTTAAATGGTTTTTACATTAAATTTATTTTATTTCTTTTTATAAAGTGTATTTAAAAATGAATGCAACCCATGTTTATATTATTAATACGGTGTTATCGTAGTGCGTTATTGTTTTATGATTTTTTCATTCATTAAGATTGGAAAAATTAAGGTTATCAACGTTATCAAAGCATTATAGACGTCACATAAATAAAACATTAATCATAAATTAATTTTTTATACCAGTATCACAAAATCCAACGTTACAAAATAAATTTAAACTTTTCTTTAAGCATGGGTTGCGTCGCTTTTGAACACTTTGGGTCGTTGGAGCTATTTCATTATTAATTTTATTGTAAAAGATAATATGTCGTATAGGCTTATAAATTATTATTGTTAATGTAAAAATATTCGCTTTGAAATGACTGTCTAAGGTTTTACCAAGTGTACAAAACTATCTAGCGAAAAAATTATTTCATATAAGTAAGATAATTATTTGCCGAATATTTAAATTAAAAACATAAGAAAAAGTTTAACTATAAATTTTCATTGTCGAAAAACAGCGGTTCTTTTGAGTTTCAGTAGGTTTGAATTAATAAGAAATACCGGTAATAATAATTTTATCCTTTGTGTTAAATTATTAATTTTTTTATCAAATTGTTCGTGTGTACCAGTTTATAATTAAAATAATTTTTATTAATTTCTTCTTATTTCGTAAATGAAATTCAAAATTAATGTGTTAATAATGCACCGATTTACACGTTTTCATTAGAAGACGGTATAATTACTGCAATTAGAATATTTAAATTCCGTTAAAATATTTCTGTTAATAATTTTGTATAAAACTTTTACAATACAGTAATATCGATTTAATATTGCGTTTGCTCCCATTGTTATCGCCCATTCGGATAAACTATGGTTCAACGATTTAAATTAAAACAAAAATTGGTTAAATAGACAAGACTATTTTAAGAACAGTTACTGCCTAATGCTAATGCTTACTAAAATTTAACTTTAAATCTTGTAGCTAATTGTTCAGATTTAGACAATAATATTGTACGTAATGCAACTTTTGAATGCTAAAGTTGAGTTAGAAAGATAAAACTATTGTAAGGTATTAGATTAAACCATAGTAACTAAGATTAAATCAATTAATTAGTTTGACGTTCGAGGTTGAGAATAGCTCTATATTCTGTAGATTTATGAGCAACAGAAAGTAATACAATAGTTAACCAAGAAGGCCGGAAATCCAATCTTTGATCATTTTTTTTATCAGTTTAACATTAACTCTATAATTAATAGTTTATATCGGTGTTGCACTATGTGGGGAAAGATTGACATTTTCTTAATAATTATACTGTAATTTAGTATGACATACTGTATTTATGATTGGAAAACATTTAATTTGCAAAGGCATCCGGTTTAACAATCGACATTTCGTATTCTTAGTTCTTAATTGATATTTTGTAAGGTAAGTTTCTTCTACGGTAGCCTACTCAATATTATTGATTTACAAAGATTATTTTTTTTCTTGATTTCTAAAAGAAAACTGCCACTGACAATTGTAATAACGGTTACATATTTTTATAGATGCTTATTATCAATCGGTTGATCATCAGAGGAAATATGTATCGTCTTCAACTAATAATTCTACATTTTGGGGAAATGATATGGACGCAGCGTCATCGACTGCGGAACCAGAACCAATCTCAATGGAAGAGTTGTTTGAAAATGAAGAGGAAACAAGGGTATTGGGTTGCATTATTATCATCATCGATCATTTAGTATATAAATTAGTAGTACAGTATTAATGATCATTATGTGCTCTGTTGAAAAGTTTACCTTTGTATTAATTTAATCGCTGAGCTCTATCGATCAAATTCTCTTTATTAATAATTTTCAATTTTTTCTTTTAAACAGGGGAAGTTGGAAGAGTTTGTGAATTTAGAGCGTATTCTCGCTTTGGAAAATATTAAGACTAGTGGAAAACTCGTAAATAATCTCATGAATGCTCTATTTACGAAAGATGAATTAGCCAAAAGTTCGGTTACTGGGAAAAAATCGCCACGTTCTTTGGAAGCCAAAAAAGCTCTCGATCCTTTGCGGGCTAATTTAGTAATAGGTAAGATTATTTTTTTAATTTTAGAGAAATAACTTTAAATGTTTTTCTTTTACATTTTAGCATTTACACATCATAGATTTCCTGGTGAAAGTATGGTTACGATCAAACAAAAAATGGCTCAAAAGTGTCAATGCGAAAGACTAAAACGAAGGGGTTACGAATAAGTTAACGTCATATTAGCCAAGTTTTAACTAAACTATTAAGATTTGGTTTAAATATGTTACAGTTTTTGAGAACCAAAGCACTTTTTCAAACTATTTTTGCATAAAAAAAAACCAATAATAATATTTTATTTAACTTGGATTATTATTTTCAATTTTACATATTTCAGAATTAGTACCTAGTTGAAAATTTCAGGGTTATAGCATAATTGTTTTTTTTTGTATATACATTATAATATTTAAAACCAAAAGGAACTGTTATAGAACATCTTCAATGACGTTAAGTATAGCCATAATCATAATTTAAAAAAATATATTTTTAAATCAAAAAGATACATTTTTTATAATTGAATGTGGTATACCACTTTAAAACTATTCTTTTAATTAATTCTTATATTTTAATTTGAAAAGTGTATGATCCCTGTAGAGGTATACAATTTTATTACTGCAGTTGACTGCATTGAAGTCGCAAATAACAGTGTTCTACTGTATAAAAAAATCTATGCGCCATTCCTTTTAGGTTTATTTTTGATAAAGAAGAATTTAACTATTGGTAATACGTATTTTTTGCTAATTTTATTGATAAGATTTTATTTATAATTTTCCTTTTTTTTTTTTTGAATGCGTAAAAAACGTTTTTCCAGTCACTGCCTCTTAAATTGTCATAAAAACCGTTATTATCAGTATTTTTGTAATAAGTTTGAGTTGCATTTATTTTTAAACATTTTAGTCATGCCCAAGATGTTGCTAACAGGGAAAGATAATTTCCTGCGGTTTTTTATTTCAATTGTAAAGAGTGAGAAGCAATTCCCCAAACTATTCTTCTTGATCGCGCCATTCTTTGTTTTTATTTTAACTATTTTTTAAAAAGTATTATTTTGTTTTGCTAGTGAAATTGAAAATTGAAATTATTTCGGTTTTTGCTGTCCCATCCTGACCGACCTAACTCAGGTGTTATAGGGACAGCGGGGAAGACGGAGAACCTTGGAACCTTGTGTATTCATATAATTATTTAGTTTGGAATAGTACCTCAAAACCTATTAATGATGATTTTTTTAATTGTTAATTAATTTATAAAGAGTGTAACTAATGAATTGTATAATTTTGAAACCGGAAGTGATTACAGAAAAATAATTTCGTGAATTTCCGAATTCTGGCACATTACAGCATAATCTATTTAAGACACCATTTTTTTTTTAATTGCGGGTACTTGTTAATTTTTCCATAATGTCTAACTGAGTTGAAAATGACATTTTTTTCTGAAATAGAACTGTTTCTGAAATCTTTATTTAGGATAATATTTTGAAAAAGCCTGTTTTTAATAATAAATTTCCAAATTGTCATAAAACATGATTTTCTTTTATATGTTGTTTTTATTGTTATAACATCCTCTAGATTTTTTTTTAAATATTTATAGTTCAAAATTAGGTTCTACTACTGCTTAAGAATAATCTTTACATGCAAATTTGTCATCCCACATCCCTATCAAAATACACGTATCCTAGGAACGTTTTCCCAGGGGCATTTAGTCCGGGCACAGTGGAAGCCAATGCACATGCGCGGTGAGAATTCGTCCTGTTGAGGATTATGTCCCGCCATTTTCTACTTCTATTCGATTATTGGAAAGTTCAATGAAAGAGGAGCGATCATATTATTGGTTGTAGGTAATATTTCTAGTTAAAAATAAACTTTTTAGGAGTAAGCCGATAGTTATTTTAAGTGTAGAAATACTGTTATTATTCAAATAATAGCTGCATAATACTGCTAAATAATGGTATGTACGTCCCACATAATCTTTCTAGATCCAGCAGATTATCAATAATTTTGGGGAATGTTTATGGACATTACAATTGAAAGCAAAGAAACTGAAGCAGTAATGGAATCCAAAAGATATCGAAGTCCCAATTTCTCCAAAGAAGAACGTAATAGATTGCTCAATCTTGTAACAGCAGAAAAACAAATCGTGGATAACAAAAAGACTGGTGTCGCGTTTTGGCGTGAAAAAGAGGAATCCTGGCAGCGCATAAGCGACAAGTTTAATGCTGGAGTCGATAGCAGTAGCATTCGGACAACTCATTCTCTGAAGAAGTATTTTGAAAACCAGAAAAAAGCATTCCGTCAATTATTGGCGAAAAATAAATTAGAAAACATGGCAAGTAGAGTGCCGGTTCCCCTCAAGTTAACCAGAGATGACAAAATGTTACTGGAATTTATCGAAGAAAAACCTTTGGTGGAAATGTGTAGTATCAGTTCCGACTCGGATAACTTACAATTGGATGAAACTGAGGTTTCTTTAGACAATTCTAGACCAGAAGTTCTACACGTTCTCTCTTCCGAATTAGAAATGGATGAGGTTGTTGAGGTGTATATTATCATCATCGCTAAATCATACAATAAATGTGAGATAATTTTATGCTAATATGAGTTGCTTTTTTTAATATTGTAGACGTCTGCCAGTGAATGTAGATCAGACGATGTTCATAAGTCAAATCACCACGAAGAGTCTGAAAACGATGACCAAAGAAGTAACACAGATTGGTGTGAATGCGGTAGACTCAAGAAGACCACTTCAGCCGAATCCTCCAAGAAAAGAAAACTCGACGAAAATTTAGTCAAGTTAAAATTAGAGGTACAAATATTGAAAAAACAAAAGTTGTTAGCTTCGAAGAAACTAGCCGAACGTCAATTACAAATTGCGGAACAAGACCAACTTTTGCACAATAAGGAAATGAAATTAAAATTAGAAATATTGACTGAACAACTTAAGCTACAGAAAGCTAGAACAAGTTTACTACTAAATACCGATATAAGTTTGTAGTCTAATTGTTTTGTTTTTTTAAAATTTTGTCAGATTTTTTTATATAATTATATAGTCGTTTATTTTTATCCAGTATTAGCAACCAAAAAATGTAAATGTCTACGCGTATTTTTGTACATGAACCGTGATAATAAGATAATTATAAACATTTTGTTGATTTGGTCGATGTCCGTTTAATTAGAGATGCGCTACATGTACATACAAAATGCAGAAGGTAAAAAATAATGCAATCACCTTTGTTCGTTTGATATACGGAGACTAAATAGTAGTGCAAATGCATTGAGTTTGGTATGCTAGGACACAGGGTTATTTAATGTAAGTTTATAAGTGTGATCGTTAACATTTTGAATGTGTTTTTATAGAAATATGAAATTCATAATTTACAAATTTTGTAGTGCACATGGAAAAAATATACAGGAAAGTGCAGAGGGAGAATATTAATTTTTTTAAAATTATTTATTACTTGCATAATGAGCATGACATAATATTATTGCAATACTACCGGTAGTACGCAATATTTCTTTTACAGTATTAATATTGTACCCCGAGCAGGCAAATTTTACAATTTATTAAGTTTAGTAGAATTTTATAAATTTACTACTGTATTATAATATTATTGTGATAATAAGTTGGTCATTATTTTAATGTAATTAAGATTCCAATCATCCAGAGTTAAAAACTTAATACTGTACTGTACATTGAAAATCAAAGTTTTTAATATTATTTGGGTAACATTATAATTTGCAAAAGCGTACTTATAATTATACACCATAATAAAAGGAGAGTATTTAATAAAGATTTAGCATACTTTTTTAATTTGATTAGTTTTGTTTAAACTAGGAAAACGTATTTTTATTTAATTAAATTTATTATTTTCCCCTTCCTTACATTTTCTCTGCAAGGTTGTGTATAACTATGGCGCTATTACCCATGGGGCGTCAAAGTGTCCAAAACAAAAATGTCAACATCTGTTAAAAAAATCTACGATACCTCAAAACAGCTACGAGTAATGGCTATTTTAAGTTAGGCTAGGCAAACAATATTAGAATGCTTCGTAATAAATTTGTTTGGTTTAAATTAATTAAATTTAAGCAAAATCGACATTAAACAATAATACTATTATCAAGAATACTATTTTATTTAATTAAAATATTTTGTGCCCTTTATAGGGCTCAGTAGATTCTGCACCCATTTTACATGAAATCAGGGGCAAAAATGACGCCGACCAATCAGGATTATCGCCGAAGTGACCCATCTTTCCGTATAAACAGTCGCTGCCCCAGTTTTATCTCGATGAAAATGTTGATCTTGTAGTGTTGGTCATGACACGAAGAGCGAATTTGTTTTCATTGCAAAAAGTTAAGAAAATGAGATTAGTAATTTTGAAATAGTTACAAACTAGTAACAATAAAGCAAAAGTTTATAATGGCTACAAATGACAAGGAGTTTTTCTTTAAGGCCGTACAGCATTTGGCTCGTTCATTAGCTGCAATAAAACCCACCCCGGTCGAATCGGTATGTCATACTCATAGATAAGTCAGAAGTTTAGAATGATAATTAATCATTATTTTACTATTGCAGGTTAATCGTTTAATTAATTTTTGCCCTCCTGTTACATCCCAAGGCGTATTCCGCTTGGATCAAAGATCTCAAGATGCGGTTATTGCTTTAGGAATTTATTTTTTAGATTCTGGATTACAAGTACGAATAAAAATTTAATTTTGCATGTTTAATTTTACTATGCCTGTAATTATTTATGTATCATTAATTTTTTTCAGCATAAGGATAAGATTCTTCCGTATTTTTTAAAGTTATTGAAAGGTTTAGCTAAGGCTTTGTGGGTTGACGAAGTTCGAATTCGCCCAACTGACAGTAAAATGAAATGTTAATTGCATGCATTTTTAGATAAATTAATAATGTTCTTAAATTTTGTCAATAGGGATTCCTGTAGCTGAGAGGTTCAGTTTTTGCTTAAATACTTTGCTGTCAGATGTAGCTGCTAGAAATGCGCAACTGCGAGATGAGGTAAAAACAAAAACCGGCGTCAGATTTGTTTAAGAAAAATGTCTTAAAAGATTCATATATTTTTTTTATTAAACGAAGTTGAATTAATTAAAATAATTTTGTTTTTAAAGATTATTTCAGCTCAAGTGGATTTTTTGGGCGTTCTGACCAACTTGTGTCATCAACATAAAGATCAAGCTACTCCTAGAGGAAGCACAGCCAAATGTATAATATTATCCGCATTGCTAATAAGCTGAAAATTCAAGTATTTTTTTTAATTAGTGACAATATGTAAATCAACGGTTCCCATTTTAATCGGATTGACTAGAGCATTGGGTCGAGCGTCTATTAACGATCCACCATTACTATGTCATATTTTTCCACCACCTAGTCCTCCGGTTCACAGCGTTGTTGACAGCCCAACTCATAAACGAAGCGCATTTACGTCATTTCGCTCGATAATTCCTCGTTCTTTATCCACAAGCTTTGCACTCAATGCAGAAGCTATGACGGTGGACGGGAAATTAGATGCAAGAAGCGTTGGATCGAAAAGATCTAGCATTCAAAGTCAACAAAGCGTTCCTTACGATTGCACTACTTATTTTTTTAGTAAGCATGGATCCAGCTTTGGTCGTGTCACCGCAATGGGAGTTTCAGATATGACTGAGCTTGAGAACCCTCTGCAACTATCTATTGTACACCTACAAACTATACTTTCTTTGGTAAAATATATAAATTCTATAATATTTAATATAATATTGTTTTATTTTTAAATATTCTATAGGCAAAAAGGTTGTTGACTAAAGAGTTGTTGCAATATTTAGATGATCAAGCTACAGATGTCTATGTTGTGCGTGTTAAATTTAATTAAAATTGTTTTGTTATACATGTAATTGTTATAATGTAATTTTAATTACTTTAGAGTGGACAAGTTAAGATTTTTCCATATAAAACATTTAGCGAGACTTTAAACTTGGCAATGGTTACATTATTAAGAGAGCTTCTCCAACAGCATAAAGGTGCTTCGCGGAAACTTATATTTTACATTTTAATTTGACATTTGTATTTTTTTTAGCTTCTGATTTACCTGCGCCATTTACGAGAGAGGTCCAGGAATTTATTAAAGTTTTGTTTATAATCGGACAGACGACTTTGCAAAGCAAGCACCATGACGCCAGTGAAAGAGAAGATCGGGAATCAAATTTTGCTACAGTTAATAAATTTAAAGTAAATGTGCAAGCCAATGCAGCCTGTGTTGATCTGCTTGTTTGGGCCATAGGCGACGAAACTGGTAATGAAATTGAGAAGCCTTATGCATGCATGCCTCGATTGAGAGGTGATATGAAATTATTGTATAGATTTAATGAAGGTCAGTTAAAGAAAAAACTGTAACGAACAAAATGTGAAAATATGCGTAGGCTTTAATATTAATATCTTTAAGCTAATTTTGCGTTCAGGTGCCGATAGCCTCTGCATGAGATTGATTGAAAAATTAAATGCCTCTCATGGCCAAAAACTTGTTCTTGCTCACATGCCACTATTGATGGTTTGCTTAGAGGTAATTGAATATTATTGAATTCGATTAATTATGATATTAATTACTAATAATTACAGGGTTTAGGAAATTTAGCTACAACCTTCCCAAATATAGCTAATGTTGCCATTACAGCTCTGCGAGACTTTCTTGTAACACCGTCAGCAATACTTTTAAAGCTTCATAAACGTCAATCCGAACACGATGGAAGCAGCAAAAAGAGTGGTAATGGTGCTTCTAGGTTACCAGCTCTTACAATTACGGTATCCGAAGATTCTTCCTCTCATTCAACCTATCATACACTAAGCCCGTCAACGACTTCAGCGACCTGTAATAGTTCTACGACTGCATTTGAAAAGCTCAGAGATTCGGCAATTGAGAATTTATGTCGGTTAGTTATTAGATTTGGAGGTATTTATTTTTAGATGGATGCTTTGTATTAATTGTTTTTGTTTAGTGCTTTAAAAGCTGGTTTAACTGTGGATAACGATTGTGTGAAAGCGTTTTTGGCTTCAGTCTCTAATCGTTTATTCATTGCTGAAAAAAGTGACAACGAATCGAATTTGATTGCCACTAATACTGTCATTACACTAGGACATGTAGCTGTGGCTTTAAGTGATACACCTAAAACAATGGAGTCTATTTTGCAATTTTTGCAACATAGATTTTGTCGACCGCCTTCTCCGTTAGATGTTTTAATCATTGATCAGTGGGGTTGCATGCTTCTTGCTCAATGTGAAGTAAGGAAATATGAGTAATTGCGTTTTTAATCTTTTGATATCTTTCTGTTTTTATTGGCAGCCTCCCATTTATGAAGAAGTTATGAAAATGTTCACTTTAATTACTGTTGAAGCCAGTTCAGTAGCTTATAATGCTACCAGCGCTGATGATCGTAAGCAACAGTATAGGTATGTACTGTATATGGTATAAATCTTGTTAAAATGTATAATATATATTTGCAATTGATTTTATTATCAAGGCATGTTGCTTCAGCAGTTATAAATGCTCTAGCTAATATAGCAGCCAATTTACAAGGAGAAAAGGAACGATATGAATTATTAGTTCGGCTGTTGGAGTTATTTGTGCAGTTAGGTTTAAAAGGCCGAAGCGCAGGAGAAAAAGCTGCTGGTCCTTTTAAGGTAGTATATTCAATGGACACCTATTTAATTATAATTGCTTATTTTGTTTGGGCTTGGACACAATTATAAACGATCAATAATTATTTAAAATTGATTTAGGCGTCAAGTAGCGCTGGAAACTTGGGAATTTTAATACCTGTTATTGCTGCTGTTAGTATATTTTTTCTTCGTGGATTTTAATGTTTTTAATATTAATTCTAAATATTTTCCAGGTAGTTCGAAAAATTCCTCCTATTATGGAGCCTAAGCCTAGAGTTTTAAAGTTGTTTCGAGATTTTTGGTTATATTGTGTTGTTATGGGATTTACGGTTGAAACTTCAGGTTCTATTAACTGTAATTTTAGTAAAATTAATTTTTTTACAAAGTTTTTAAATAGGTTTATGGCCACATGAATGGTATGAAGGGGTTCAAGAAATTTCTACTAAATCACCACGTTTAACGAAATTATCATCTTTAAGATCTGAATTGCAATATAATTCAGCCCTGAGAAACGATAGCGTGTCTGTGGTACGGTTTTTATAGGCTTTAGAATTTAATCAGATTTGCTTTAAATTTGTTTATTTTAAGACTGAGTTGCAAGAGTTAAAGTCGCAAATATTAAACCTTTTGGGTCATCCGCCAGAAATTTCTCCATTAGTAAATAAACTAAATTTTGGTCAATGTACATATTTGTTATCGGTTTATCATTTAGAAACATTCAGGTTTGTGTCGATTAATGTGTTCATGTATGCCAGACTTAAATAGTATTGGTTTGTTTCTAGGGTGCAAAAAGTTCAAAACGATATCAGTCTGTTATGTATATTTGCATATTTAGAAGACAGTGCAATTAGAAAAGATAAAGATGGTATTGTTTTTCAATGAAATTTAATTAAAACTAGGAAATAATTATTTGCATAAAATGTAGGGATGTGGCAATGTATGTATTATGTTGGCGAACAGGTGTTTCAACAATTTTTGGGAGTGATGGCTAATAAACCTAAAAATCAGCAAAGAGAAAGAGAACTTGAAGCTCATGTTCTCGTTTTGTTAGTTAAGTTTAACCACACAAATAAACAGATTCGACGAGTTGCGGATCGATATTTGTCTGGTTTAGTAGATAGGTAACGCGATTTAATTTATATTAAGTAATTATGTTCTGCTCATGTCACTATTTATATATTTTTAGATTTCCACATCTGTTATGGAATGGTCAAATTTTAAAATCAATGCTAGATATACTTCAAATATTGGCCAAGTCTTTGGAATTAGTAATTATAAATTTTTATTTAATTAATAAGTTGTTTATTTAAACTGTTTGTGTTTAAAAATAGGATCCGAATCAAGAATGTCCCGTAATAAAAATTGAAGGTAATCACAAATTGATGTTAATGGACACAATGGATGCGCGCGAAGTAATTCTTTAATAAAAATAATTAAATTGATATAAAATTTCAATTTTAATCATGACGTAGAGCATTGTTCGAGATTTTGCTTCTCGGTGCCAAGGAATTATTCAAGAAGCAATGAAATGGGCTCCCAGTGCTACTCGTTCCCATTTACAAGTTTGAGAATTGAAAACTTTAGATAATAATTATTATTACGGTGTATTAATTTAATTTTTTTTAAAGGAATATTTGGCCAATCAACAAAATTCACAAATGGGCCTTCGGCAACACACGGGAATTTCTTTAATTGCTGAAAGCGTTCTTCAATTTGCAGGGTTAAATGTTAATTCTACGTTTCTTGGAGTAAATAAATTTTATGAAGTAGTTTGTGACAATTCTAAAGATGATATTTTATTTAGAGTGTAACTTTAGATAAACGACCGATTTGTGTTAAAAATAATTATTCGAATTTCATTGCTTCAATGAGTTTACGAAGTCGCTACAGCGGTGAAGTATTTGGATTGTTGGAGCAAAGTAAATCCCACAATCTAAGTGAAGAATTAATGATAATTTTGTGTGGGGAATTGCAAAAAGCTTGTACTAAGAAAGGTATTTTGGTTTTAATTTGTTAAAGACTAATAACGACATTATCATTTTCTTAGATACGGTTTTGTATGAACAAGCTACCTTCCGTATTTGTGCATATTTAATTGCTAGCAAAGGTAAGAATTAAACGTCAGCTGCATATTAATTTAATTAATCTACAGTACATTTTCTTATACATGTTCTAATTTTATTAGGCTTGAATCGAAGTTTATTGCATGCAATTTGCTGGAGCCCTGTTTCGTTCTTTACTCTTTTTGCAATGGAAACATCGGTAGCATGTTGGGAATGGCTACTATCTGCAAGACCGGATTTAGAACTTCCGGTGAATTGTTTTGCTAAATAAGTTGATTTTTTAATACAGTAATTATAATTGCCTTTAATTTTTTTTTTTTAGTTTTTACGCGAAATGGTTGCCGCTTGGCAAAGAACAATTGATTTACGAATTGGTCTATTTTCGATTGATTCATTTGATGCTAGTCCATTAGCAGTTTATGAAGGATGCGTTTTAGAGCCTAACCCACCATGTGTGCTGGCGCATAATATATGGCTACGGGTATTTCGCTAAAAATTTTAGTTTTAATCATCGTCTCATTTAATCATCGTTTTAGTTTATTTCTGAGCGAATTGAAATTGCAAAATACTGCAGTTTGGATCAAGTAGAAATGTTGGCGAGTATGCTGCACAGTTCGTTGCCAGTTAGCGTCGGAATATGTAAAAACTTTATGTCACGACATGTGAATGCTGTTGGAACGCGTTTTAGGTAATTTAACTATTTTAATTAAGTAAAATGCATAGTGCATTTGGAATTACAGTACAATAATTTCAAAGTCTAATTTTTTAAAACTATTTTTATTTATTTTAGGTTGCTTACATGTGGATTATCTTTACTACAAGGAGATATTCTTCCATCTAGTGTTAATAAAAATGTTCTACGTGAACGAATATATGCGTCAGCGCTTGATTATTTTTGGTAAATCTAGTATTTATTAAGACTTGTTACAGTTTTGTTGTTAACATCTTACGTTTTTAGCTGCCCAACAAGATTTCCTTGTCAAAAATGGTCGCAACTAAGAGAGGACATTCAAATTTTAATTAAATTTTGGCAAACTTTGCATTCGGATAAGAAATATTTACGTTCTACTATGATTGGAGGTAAATATTTTTGCATACGATAGTCACCAATAATATGATATAAATTGCGCAGTTATTAAATTCTTATAATACTGTATTTTTATAAAACATTTTTAATTTTTTTTATCAAACCATTTAATTTGTTGAATTTTTTAAAGATATGAATGATTACCAGTCATCTTTATTGAATACATTACCAAACGAGCCACGATCTACTTCTGCAGAATTTGGTCCAAGAACTGGATCTGGGTGGATAAATACAGTTCCTCTAAGCAGCAATATGTCGACTATTTCAAAACGCTCTGGCCATAGTGGCCGTAAAACTAATAGAAATGTTGACAATTATGTGAAAGATTACATAAAGAAAAGAAATTTAATTTTAGCTTTATTGGTAATTATATTTTATTTTTTTTATTTTAATATTTTTTCTTATACCGGTATATTGTAGGCTCGTGATATTGAAACTCTAGTTACGTGGCATAACTCCTTATCAAACGCGGATTCACATGTACCCGGGGAAGATACAATTGCTATGTGGCTAAGTCAACAAGTTCCGGAAAGAATTTGGCTCGACAATGCTCGTATGGCATGGGATCTAAGTCCTGCATTAGCAGTATTTTTACCAAATAGGTTATTTTGACTTTATACACTTTAAAGTAAAAATAAATATTTTGTTTATTTTCCCTGCTAGAATTCGCAATTCTGATATTTTAATCAAGGAAGTAACTAGATTGGTGAAATTAAACCCTGGAGCTGTTAGTCATATTCCTGACGCACTTCAATACTTGGCCACCGCTGATAGTGTTCTTAACGATGGTGTGGAATTGAGTCACATGTTAACGTGGTCATCAGTATCACCAGTAAAAGCTGTGTCTTACTTTTCTCGACAATATCCACCACATCCAATAACAAATCAATATGCTGTGCGAGTTCTTTCTACGTATCCTTCCGATGCTATTTTATTTTACATACCGCAAATAGTTCAAGCAGTGCGCTACGATACTGTAAGTGGGTGGAAAACTTCACTTGTAATATTAAATATTAATATTTATTTAATTTTTAGATGGGTTACATGATGGAATTTATTAAAAGTGCAGCGCAAAAATCTCAACTTTTAATGCATCAACTAATATGGAATATTAATACAAACTTGTTCCTTGACGAAGAAGGCACTCAAAAAGATGGTTGGATGAATTATTTTTAAATTAAACAATTATTTTATTTTAACTTTATTTTAGAAAATATAAGTGATGTATTGGAAGCTATATTGAAATCTATAGTAGATAGTCTTTCTGGCCCAGCAGAAGAATTTTATAAAAGGGAATTTGACTTTTTTGAAAAAATAACATCCATATCCGGAGAGATTCGGCCTTATCCGAAAGGCGCTGAAAGAAAGAAAGCTTGTTTAGTTGCCCTCGGAAAAATTGAAGTTCAGCCAGGCTGTTATTTACCATCAAGCCCTGAAGCTATTGTTTTGGATATTGACCATAAATCTGGAACACCTATGCAAAGGTTAGCAATTTCAATACAGTGTATATTTATTTTTGCAATAATAGTTAGATTTTATAGTTAAATTATTACAATATATTAATTTTTGAGTTGTTAATTTGATAGTGCGGCAAAAGCGCCATTTTTGGCTAGATTCAAAGTCCAACGGTGTGGAATACAAGAATTGGAGAATGCTGGTCTTACTTGTGGATCAAAACAAGCTACTAAACTTAATTCTTATTGGCAAGCTGCTATCTTTAAAGTAGGAGACGATGTGCGACAGGTATGCTACTAATATTTTATTATGTGACTATGTTAGTTGAATCTTAATGAGATTATTATTTAGGACATGTTAGCACTACAAGTCATTGGAATATTTAAAAACATATTTCAACAAGTGGGACTTGATTTGTACCTATTTCCATATCGGGTTGTTGCAACAGCTCCAGGAGTAATTATTGCGAATTTTAAAAATGAAAACAATGGTTAAACATTTTATTAATTTAGTGCGGCGTAATCGAATGCGTTCCAAATGCGAAATCCAGAGATCAGCTCGGAAGGCAAACTGATATAGGACTATATGAATATTTTCTAAAAAAATACGGCGATGAATCCACCAAAGAATTTCAAGATGTAGCATTCTATATTATTTATTTTATGCTATTATATTTTAAAAAATAATAATTTATTTTAAAGGCACGAAAAAATTTTGTTAAAAGTATGGCAGCATACAGCGTTGTTGGATTTCTTCTCCAAATAAAAGATAGACATAATGGTAACATAATGTTGGACTCGGATGGTCACATCATACATATCGGTATTGTTGTTACGGCACTGTAATTTTGCGTATTGTTTATTAAATGCATAATTTATAATTTAGATTTTGGGTTTATGTTCGAAAGTTCACCAGGTGGAAATTTAGGGTTTGAACCGGATATTAAATTAACCGATGAAATGGTGATGATCATGGGAGGTAAGGTGGAAGCTGCTCCATTTAAATGGTTTATGGAGTTATGTGTGCAAGCATACTTGGCCGTCAGGTATAATATTTAATATAATTTTTTACGAAATTATTAATTATGTATTTTGAAGGCCGTACCGAGAAGCAATTATATCTTTGGTGACTCTGATGCTGGATACGGGATTACCATGCTTCCGAGGTCAAACTATAAAACAATTAAGAATTCGATTTGCTCCGCAAATGTCCGAGAAGGAAGCTGCCAAATATATGTTGTCTATTATTCATAGTTCATTCCTCAATTTTAGAACGCGCACTTATGATATGATCCAGTATTACCAAAATCAAATTCCATATTAATGGATTATAGACAGAGGAAAAACTGCATTTTTGTGTAGATGTTTTGAAGATAAATTATTATTGTAAGCACTAGCTCTGTGATCTAGTGCACAGGATTTTAAAGTTTGAAATATGATTATTCCTTCAAGAAGTTAAGAATTATTTGAAAAGTCTTTAAATTTATTTTAAAATTTTATTCATTAAATTTTCACATTTGCTTTAATGGAAAGTCTTTGGGAGATTTTGTAGTCCTAGTAAAAGTTTTCTTTTTCAACTATTACCGATGTCAAATCGGAAATTGACCCTATTGTAAATAGGACCAGAAATCGTGAAAAAGAAAATTTTATTTCGTCTTATAAATACTTATTTTTTTTATAAGATATTAATAATTATTAAATAATAAATTTTATTATTGTGATTTTCATTACTGTAGCAACTTTGCAAACTTTAAAAAAAGTAGCTTACATTATTCTATAATTATTATTATATGTTAATATTATTAAAATTTTAAGTTGGTTATTACTTGTTGTTTTTCCGATATTTACACAATGTTTTCATATTTTATATTTTTTATACAAATTGATTAATTTTTTTTAGAAATTTTGCTCAAGAAAATACATTGAATTTTGTATTTTCAATTTCTAATGAAAAAAAATTATTTAATTAGATAATGGTTAATACTTTCTTTACGAAGTATTCATTTAAAAGAAAAATCATTTAAATTAAGTTGATTTTTTTATTTTCAATAATTTTTTTTCTGAACATAGTCAATTGTAATGTATGGTTGCATCGTAGGTTTTGACCAGCACAGTACGGAAATGACATCAGGGAGTGACTTGTCTGCTTATCGAACGCGGTAAAGAGGAGTCGCGTTTGTGTCATGTGTAGCAATTATAAAATGAATGGTGAACAAAATCTCGGTCGTGTTTTAATATTTTAAACTTTATCAAAGGAATGAATTAATAACAACTGTACAATTTATTCAGTTGTCATATAAAATTCTATGAGGATAATGGCGAAAAAAGATGCTGCAGCTGCCTCATCCACTTTCTCCGCTCGTTATCACAGGTTAACGAAAACCGATGATGGCTATATTGATTTACAGGTACGGTATTATTGCATTCAAATACTGTAAATTCAACGAATTATTAAATTTAACTTACTGATATTTTTTATAATAACCAGTTTCAAAAACCCGAAGTGAAAGTGCCTTGGAAAGCCTTGTTTTTAGCTATAAGCTTATTTGTGGTTGGGAGTGGTCTCATCGTATTAGGTTCTCTATTATTATCAGGATATATTGATACAAAGGTATTTATAAATAATTACTAACCCAAAATATTGTATAATGTATTACTAACACTTCAATGCATTTAAAGTACTCCGATCGAACCTGGCCGGTGTTGATACTGGGCTCACTTATGTTCATTCCTGGAGCATATCATGTCCGCATCGCTTATTATGCATTCAAAGGTTATAAGGGGTACAGTTTTGACGATATACCAGATTTCGATTGAAAAAAATAATTACCGTATTGTTTCTAACGCGTTGCTGAGGTGCGTTTGATTTTGTGATAGTGCATTATAAATATTGTTCATTTTTTTTAAATCAAAATTGTTGTTCATATTTAAGTTTATTTTGGGTTAACGAAAATGGACATTATTATTAATTTTAATTTCCGTGATGAATAGAATGCGGATGAATTAATAATTGCACAACGGTTATAATTGTAAATTATTTGCGTAATAAAATGTAGTCAAATTTAAATATTATAATGGTACACTTAATTTTTAGGTTCTACATTAATGAAAAAGTTATACTTCTCAAAAATGTTATAGCAAAGTTGTGTTTGCACCATTAGATTTGTGACTGCTGATTATTTGTATTAAATTAGATTAAATTAATGGTAAAAAAAATGAGTTTTACCGTAATTCATTACATTAATTTAAAATTATTAGCATTTATTGTTTGGCGTAATTTTAACGAAATTTCATTAAATCTCACGTTTTTAAAAGTTTTTATATACCGGTATTCGTCCTACATCAAAACAAATGCAAATCGAATACATGCATAGCGAATTATTCCTATAATATTTATGTAACGTTAAACGGAAAAAGTGAAATTGAGCCTAATTACTTATTGTTAAAATATTTAAATTAGTAGTGATTATATTTCCCTCACAATTATGTACAGAATCCTGAATTTGTGATCAATGGTGGCTTGAAAATAACAATTATCAGTTCTTCAGTAAACAATGAAGATTTTTAGGTTTCGATTATTAGTTATTATAACATTGAAATTTTTAACATCTTTAAGTAACTGCAGGATACAAAATGAAGGAAAACCCCACACTGTGTAAATATCATTTTATTTGCTTATAGTAGGTAACAACACTATTTTTGAGGAATAATTTTAATATCATCAATATTTTAATATTTATTACTACAGTATATAATTATTGTACTGCAATTTTTTTTGTATTATATGCATTTACCGGTACTTTATTTTTTAAAATTAGGGATGCTTTTGTGAATATTTTTATTTTTTGATTTATAAGTAGAATAAAATTGTTAAAATGTGCGGTTAAGCTTTTTGCTTGTTCTTATACTTAACGGAGCCACCTATAATGACGTAAGAATTTGAATTTTTTTGTTTTAATATGAACAGTTAACAAAGGAAATTAATTGTTCCTAAAATTGTAATGACGTCGTAAGTAAGAGTTTTTATTAAAGAACACAAACACAATTTTTTTTGTAAACTTCAATAATTATTCTGGCATGTAATGACATCATAAACATAAGACCGGCAGACAAAAAGTTCGATTAAATACTGCCAGCAACCTTATGTCTGATGTTTGATATAATTTTTTATGTGTACATTATATGAAATTTAACCACTCATTAGTCTATTATTACTACTACCGCTATACTAAGCATTTTTGAAAATATCTTTATATCCCAAAAGTGCAAAATAAAATCTAGATTTTAAAAATAGTGTAATATATTTGGCCAATGCCTAGAAACACAATTATTGTACTACTTTAGCTAATATGAAAGGAACAAAATTGAATTACATAAAAGAAAATGCCAAGTACATAAATTTTAATTGGTTTTGGTTCTCTTGAAAAATGTGCTATTAAGCCTATTTCAGCCTTATGCGGTTTTGTAAAATCACTGATGATACGCAAAATTTTTTTATCAATAAAATTAATTGCTACTAAATGAGCATTCAGCAGTTTTTAAAGACATGAAATAGTTCAAAGTATTTATACTGTATTTCCGCTATACACCATATTTTGGTGAAAATGCGTAAAATATGTTATGGGGTTTTAACTTTGTAAATAAGATTATAAGAATTTTTAAAAAAAATTAATTTTTTTTAGAGATGGTGCAAATGTTAATGAACAAAGACAAATTGATGAAAATGACACACAAATTAAGCAACCAACCAATCCTAATACTATTATTAATGCCATAAAAAAAAATTCAACATTCCTGGACACACGTAATAACCCAAAATTAAACAAGGATTTGGAAGATTCCATAAATGAAATAGATGGTGATATTCCTAATGAAATATTGAAGAGAATGGCACCCCCACCACCTGTCATTTCCACGACACCAAACCCTTTTCAACAAAAAGTTCTTGAAATGCCAATCAAAGTGCCAATGTCAGCTAAGCAGCCTTACCAAGATCACCAAGATCAATTGTTTTGTAAAGTCTGTGCATCAAAAATGCCTGACTACTGTAAAAAGTGTGTACCACATTTAAGTAAATCTCTTTACCGCACAATTAATGATGAACACTGCTCTCCTTGTAATTGTCCTCAACCACAAGTAGAATGTCCACAACCAACACCATGCCCAGTAACAATAAATGTTTGTCAAACACCTACACCTTGTTCACTAGAAAAAAATATTCAAATGGAAGTTGAGACAAAAGCTTTTGCTATTGCCAGAGTAATGTGTGGAAAAATAATGAATGATTATTTGCCTAATGCAAACCCTTTTTCAATGGCAAATACACCTGCTATTCAAAGTAAGGAACCAATAGATATGGCTCATACACTTCCAGGCAATGAAAATGAGAATTCATTTGGATTTCCAATTCCAAGTTATGAGAATCCTTCATCTAATCCTGTAGAAGTAAATAATTTAAATCCTGGTTACCAAAACACTATTATACATAATCAGCCAAGTTCACCAATTAGTGCTTTACCACATCAGTCGAATATCTTTTTACCAAAAGGGTCAAATAATAGCATAGCATTTCAACCTCCTAAAAGTTTAATAAATCAAATAAACAATTCATCAGATAATTCTAAAAATATTAGTTTGGATACTTCAACAATAAATCAACCAGTTAATATTAAACATCTGCCAAGTCCTCAAAGTAACATCATACAAAATTTACATGATAGTTCAATACAAAGTCCTCTAAATACTACTGAACAAAATCTACCAAATAAAATATCTGATAATGCAAATAATTTACAAAATCCAATAAATGATGCATTGCCAAATAAATCTTTCCCAACTCAATCTTGCATTATGGCTTTAAACCAATCATGTATTATTCCAAATCAAACAAGTAACATTGACCAGAATCCATTAAAAAATTCAACACTAAATGTTCCCAATAGTGATGTACCAAATTTATCTAATATTTCAAATAATATTTTGCAAACTCCACTAAATAATACATTTATTAATAATCCAAATAATATTTTGAAAACTCTATCAAACAATACATTGCCAAACCAATCCAATATTATTCCAGGAAATATAACTCATTCTAGTTCTTCAAATCAATCATGCATAACATTTCCAAATCAATCATGCATTGCTTTTCCAAATCAAACAAACAACATTTTACAAAGTCAACCTAATGGTTCTTTACTAAATCCATTAAATACATTACTGAATAATTCAAATAATGCTCAAGTTCTACCAAATATTGCATTACCCATAAATCAAAGTATTTTACAATTGCCTCCAAATAATACATTGCAGAGTCAATCCAATACTATTCCAACACATATATCAAGTTATACTTTCCCAAATCAATCATGCATTAGTTTCCTGAATCAATCATGCATTGCTTTTATAAATAAAACAGGTAGCATTGCAGAAAATTCATCTATTGGGTCAATATTTAAACTTCCTAATAGCAATTTAGTAAATCAACAAAATAGTACATTGCCCATTAATTCAACTAATTTACTTACTCCAATTAATCTAATTAATTTACAAATTTTACCAAATAATACATTACCCAACAATTCAATTAATGGTTTGCAAAGTTTAACTAATAATTCAATGCTAAGTTTCCCTACTGGTAATATACAAAATCAACAAAATAATATTGTACAAACTAATTTAAATAAAACATTAACTAATCCACACATTTTACAAATACCACTAAATAATGCATCAGCTTTATCTAATTTAACTTTCCCAAATCAATCAAGCAATGCTTTTGAAAATAAAACAGGTGGCATTTTAAGTCCACCTAATGATTCAATAATAAATCTTTCTAAAAGTGATGATCAAAAGCAAAAAAATAATGCATTACTTATGAATCCAACTTTTCATATTCCAATTAATTTACAAACTCAATTAAATAATACTTTAGCTAATAATTCAAATAATGTTGTGCAAAAGTTACCAGATCTGACATTGCCTAAAGCTCCAAATAATGTTTTACAAAATTTAACTAATGGTTCAAAGTTAAATCTTCCTACTAGTGATATACAAAATCAACCAACTAATATTCTACCAACTCAATTAAATAATACATCACCCAATAATCCAGCTATTATACAAATACCATTAAATAAAGTATTGCTAAATTCATCAAATACTATTCCATCAAACATATCAAAAGTTACTTTTCCAAATCAGTCATGCATTGCTTTCCAAAATCAATCATGCATTGTTTTGGAAAACAATACAGGCAGCATTGTACAACATCTACCTAATGGTTTACTTTTAAGTCATCCTAATAGTGATGTACAAAGTCAACAAAATAATACATTACCCATTAACTCAAATAAATTACTTATTCCAAATATTACATTACCCATCAATTCAAATAATTTTCAAATGCCATCAACTAACAGTACTAATAGTAACATTTTACAAATTCAGTCAAATAATACATTATATAATAATCCAAATAATATTTTACAAATTCAGTCAAATAATACATTACCCAATATTCCAAATAATATTTTACAAATTCAGTCAAATAATACATTACCCAATAATCCAAACAATATTTTCCAAGTGCCATCAAATAGTACATTATCAAGTAATCCAAGTAACATTTTACAAATTCAGCCAAATAATACATCCAATAATCCAAATAATATTTTTCAAATGCCTTCAAATAGAACATTATCAGATAGTCCAAGTAATATTTTACAAAATCAGCCAAATAATACATTACCTAATAATCTAAACAGTATTTTACAGGTGCCATCAAATAGCACATTTTCAAATAATCCAAACAATATTTTTCCAGTGGCATCAAATAGTACATTAGCAAGTAATCCAAATACCATTTTACAAATTCAGCCAAATAATACATTATCCAATAATAGAAATATTACTTTGCAAGTGCCATCAAGTAGTACAATATTAAACAATCCAAATAATATTTCACAAATTCAACCAAATAATACATTATTCAATAATCTAAATAATAGTTTACAAATGCCATCAAATAGTACATTAGCAAGTAATCTAAGTAACATTTTACAAATTCAGCCAAATAATACCTTATCCAATAATCCAAATAATATTTTACAATTGCCTTCAAATCATACATTATCCAATAATCCAAATAATACTTTGCAAGTGCCTTTAAATGGTACATTATTAAATAATCCAAATAATACTTTGCAAGTGCCATCAAATATTACATTAGCAAGTAATCCAA
>JAQGAY010000443.1:0-27478 GCA_034698085.1 Polydesmus angustus | reverse complement strand
GAAAATTGAAACTGACGAATATCAGATCAATTTTTCCCATAGGAATACATTAAAAACAATTTAATCCGTTCCCAGCCTTTAATTTTTCATGTAAAGTAATATATTATTCAAAAACTGCGTCCCATTTTAGTTTTTTTTTTTTATCATCTTTAGACTTTTTACAATCAATGGACACTCAAAATATTTATTAAAAAATTGACTGTAAAAACTTTTAAGCATAAAACAGAAATTAATGCACGTACTGTACATTCGCCACTTGAGTTGAGTAAATTGGCTTCAGAGGTACAATGAATTTCAAAATCTGAAAAAAAGAGGACGGATATCGAATCTTAGACGAATATTGGATAAAAATTTCGAGGAAAAAAAAGGACGAATATTGGAGCTCCACTGTATTTGTAACATTTTCCACCAATTTTCAATGAAAGAAAATCTAAAAGTTTTCATTTATCGATCATCGAAAGTGAAAATTTCGTATTAAATTGAATAGAGTGATCAGTTAGTGAGTTTTAGCTGCTAATTCGGCGCTATCTTTGATTCTCACAATATATATTTTTTAAATCGCGAGATAAGAGAAAAAGTATTAATTACCAGCAACTAATTAGTGCAGTGGCTAATGCTAATTGCCTCATTGTTTTTCTTCTTCTCTGTAAAATCCAATTAGTGCGAATTAACCCGCTTTTTTATGTGTTGTGTTCGAAGGCGCGTTTTAATTGTTGCAATCTTCTCGTCTCATTCGTTCAACCTAATTAAGAAAGTACAATCTCTCTTTCTCTCTCACTCTTTCCATGTTTTCCCCGGAGCCCGTTCTTAACAAGATGGCTCCCGCGCCATTTTTTTTTTTATTTTTTATAATTTTTTTTTTTCTCCACTTTTTTTGGGGGGCTATTAGATTGAAGGAAAAGGTGGCTAGTTAAATTGATCGTTTTTTAAACTCTTATTAATTAGTTTGAATGGGAAGAAATGAGAGAATGATGACCTTGATAGGAAACGCCACCTGGTGGTTTGCGTGAACATTTGCAAACGCGAATAAAAGGTTGTTGTCATCCGGTAATTGGCGTTAAACGATGAGAGAAGGTGACCGGAAGTTGCGGTGAAACGCCGCTTCCGCCCCCTCGCATGCATCGCCTTCGATGCTTTGGGAATTCGAGAAGTGACAGTTTGATAATGGGCTTCCGTATAACAATCAATATGGCCGTCTACGCTGCTTGGTCATCATCGGTTAAGGTTGAGTGAAAGGGGGTTTGTTGACCCAGGGTCAAGTGGAGTCTGCTGATGAACCTGCAATTAACGTCATCACTCGTCTTCACGTTTTTCCTTTTTCCATCTTTCGGTACCCAATTATTATTAAAAGAAGCAAAAAATAGAAGGACAGAAATTGATTTTTTTTTCTTTCTCTCGCTTCTTACCTCTCTTAATAGCTAGTAAATGTGATTAAAGCGGACGATTCTCAACTTTTTACGAAAGCATACTTTTTTTTTTTTTGGGAGAAAAAAAAATTAATGAAACGTAGGATGTGCGTAATAATTCTTCTACGGTAGTAAGTGGCACTAAATGGGTGTTTTACAAATCGAAACAAATTGCTAGGATAAAGAAAAAATTAATTATTTCAACAGTTTGATTTCCATTGATGTGTCTAAAACGCTTAATTTATTATAATTATATTTTGCGAGTAACTTTGACGTAGAAATCTAGATGGCCAAATTACGTAGGACAAAATTATACGTTTTACCAACAGTCAAATTCGTTTGAACAGTTTTTTCATTAATGAAGTTTACACTCATTTAAGCTTTAAGGTTTACAATTACGACAATTTATGTCAAATTTAATTTTAAAAAATTAAAATTTTAGTACCGTATAATATTATTTACTAGTATACTGTACCGGGTATTGCAATATAAATAGGTACTCTAAAATAACATAAAAGTTCAGTTTCTAGAAAACCGGATTCCAAAACTTATAGAAAAATTTTAATATTTTTTAAGTGAATTGTAAAAGGAGCACTTAAGGTTTTGTTGTTATTTTTGGTGTAAATATTTGAAGGTGGCCTAAGTTCCTTTTTCTTTAGGCATTTTATTATTATTATTATTTTGTCCTTTACCAAAAAAAAAACGCACGTTTTATTACGTACGAGTAATTAAAAATTGAAAGCTAAACATAATAGAAAAGTGAATATAATGAGGTATAAAAACCAAAATTTATTAAAAAAAATTATGATATTTTTTTTTACTACGCTACGTTTCCTTTTTCCGTCGCCCTCCCCTCTCTCTTTTCAAATTTATATAGTCTACATGCAAATCGGTTTATGGTAACAGATTCCATCATTTTGTTTAAATTTGATGCGTTTTTAACCGACGAAAACGCAGCCGAAATCATCACTTCCCGTAATAACGCAATTTATTATTACGAGGTAATGTGTGTGTGTATTCATCATAAGACGTCGAATTTGATTTTCGATAATTCGCTCTAGAAACGAATGCAAGTTCTTCGGGCCGATGGGCGTGGTTTGTATTAAACGTGCGTGGCAGTCCGCGCTCAACTACGGAAGCTCCTCATTTAATTGAGAAGATAATTTTTGTTGTTTTATATATTTAAAGGTGAAATTAAGCGTGAAAACACGTGATTGGTGGTGTGTAGCGACGAGAGCGCTCCGCAGCGGTTGCAGCGGGAAGGGGGCAGGGGGTTGAGGGTAAGGGGTTTGGGGGTTGAGGGTAAGGGGTTTGGGGGTTGGGGGAAGTGATGAAGAAGAAGAAGAAAAGGGGGAAGGTGGTTTATCATAATCATGTTTGACATGAGAATTGCTCATAATAATATCTCTCTCGCTCTCTATTGAAATTTTTTTTTTTTTTTGTATTATTAAAAAAAAAAAAAAAAAAAAGAGGGAAGAAAGAAATCCACTCTCGTATTTATCGAATAAAGAGCAGACGACGAAATTTTATTAGATAATGGATAGACGGTGACGTCACGTAATCGTAATCAAATTGGCTTTATCAATTTTTGTAGCCCACCCTTACCTACTCTTTCTCTATCGCTCCTTCCCCCCCCCTTATGCCTAATTAAGGTGAGATCGATAAACATCTCGCTATTTGTTAAAAGAGGGAAAGTGGAGTGTAATTGCGCCCCCAACGGCGATATCTTTAAAAAACCGCGTGAGGGCGTTGCGAGCGTTTTGTTCGTTTTCCAATACGAATTTTCTATTTTTTTGTATCGAGTGGAGGCAGGCAGGGTACAAAGTAAAACTGGTTAAATAAGTTGTTGAGAAATTGGAAGCTGAAAAGAAATAGCCATTTATTACGTAACCAACGTTTAGCGTCTTTTCAAACAACTTCCGCATAAAATTACGCAACCATTTTAAGTCAATTTTCCGGAAAAACTAAACGGAAAAGAAAAGCTACTTTGAATAATATTACTGTACATGTACGTGTATTAGTAATTCCACGATTGTTTCTTTGCATTTTCTTATCTTATCGAAACGGCATAAAGTTCAGTAAAGTTCGTGTAAATAATAATTGCAGTAGACAGTAGAACTCGGTTATAATGGACTTCAAGGGACCGTTAAAAATGTTCACTAACTCCGAGTGTCCATTAGCCTATATCAGGGTTCTACCGTATTTTTTTTTTTTTTTTTGACGATTGGAGAAAGACCAATCTCCTTAATAATGTTCATTTTTTGCACTAATGTAAGAGCGACTCTTGATTTCTTTTTATCAGCCAATAAAACGCAAGCTTCTGTGTGATGTGCCGATAATGATAAGGCCGTGGTGGGCTTTGATGCAGTTGTATAAGACGCCACTGTATGGGGGGCGCAAAATTGAGCCAAATTATTAAAAATATTTTTATTTTGTCCAAAAAAGGAGCTAAATTTGTTATTTTTCCCCAAAAAAAAAATTTGTGTTTAGCAATTTTTGGCAAATGTTAGGTTAATTTTATCCAAACTAATGGATGAATTGCTGAAGAGACTAAAAATTTGGTCCATAATATTTGAGGTCTCCATTATAACAGAGTCCATTATATCCGAGGTTGAAATACCTCGGATTTGGTCGGGACCTGCAAATTTAGTCCCCTATATCCGAGTCCATTATAACCGAGTTCTACCGTATAATATCATCGGTAGCCTACATGTACACTATAGTTCAGCATATGTAGGCTACGTATTTTATTTTTCTTTAAAAACTGGCATTTTATGTTTTTAGGAATTTTTTTAATTTTTTTTAATTAAATTATCCGGAATGTGATTTTGTAATTTTGCTTCATTACAAAATTAGATTTGAGTTTATAAGGAATTTATTGGAGATACCGTATGTAGGCCCTCATTGTGTTTTTAATACTTTTTAACAGTCTTTTAAAGATTTTCTAAGTACTATAATAAAATTTGGCAAAACTGTCATTCATTTATATAAATGCAAGAATTTTTTTTTTTAAATTTTCGATTTGAAATTATATTGTTTGTAAAAGTTGCTAATTAGTGATTTTTTTCTTTATTTACTTTCTACCGTAATCTTTCTATTAAATGTTTTATATTCAGTGGTACTGTATATATTTTTTCATTCAGTCCAATTTCATATTTTTTTTTCAACGAACTGAATTTGATGAAAAGAGGAAGTTGATTCACGATGTGCTGTCGAGATTTAATAAATCTGGCCAACGTTTTCCCGCCACCCACGCCTCGACATTAAACGCTGAGTTTTACTTGGATAAGCACCCTTTAGTTTGTTTTTAATAGAAACGTTGTAGAGGGCGCTGTTATTTTGATTTTTTGTCGAGTGAAAAGACTGCGTTCCGCTTCATTAAATTTCTCTTGACTCCATTAAGAGTCCATTAAGTCCACTTAAAGAGCCTTTTTAGCAGTGGATCGAGGGAGCTGGATGGAACGCATTCACACTCCAACCGAACAACCTATTATGACTCACATTATGTGGAGAAGTGGACGACACTGGCTTCCGGTTCCGAACCCTCCCCTCCCTCGAGTTAGGCTTATTGCCAAATCTGCTTTGTGTAGGTTTAGGAGGTCGAGAGCGTTCAACAACGCAGTCACGTGCACTCAATCGCTCCGTTCGCGGCCGGAAGTGGCGAAAGGGGAGAAGAAAATAAAAAAAAAAAAGAAAAAGAAGAAGAGAGGGATCGATGGGAAATTCAAATCAAACGATGCATTATTTAGCCAACGAAAAGATTCATAATTAATTTGCCCCGTTTTAGACGTGGACTTATTTCGATAATGGACTCGTAAAATTCAATTTGGCGCGAGGAAAACGACGGATGAAAGAAAATGTGCGGTTTAATTTGGGTTTAAACTATAAGTACAGTATTATGTTAATACAATATTATTGTATCATGTATCAGTCATTATATACGGAGAGGGGTGACGTCATACGGAGTAGATCTTTTTTTCTTCATGTTGAAGATATGGTAGCTAAAAGCTTCACAGATGTATTTCCTTTTGATGACGTCAACACGTTGAAAAATTTAGTCCATATGACGTCATAACGTTCCTTATAAACGCGTTGCAAATTAAAACACTCTAATTCCGTTACCGAACTAAAAATAACATTCGTATTATTATACAGTGAAACCCGTTTACAGTGCGAAACCGCGTATAGTGCGACCATATTTGGGTCCCCAGAGACTAAAAGCCTGTGTAATAAGCCCGCTTATAGTGCGCTTCACTTTATTTCAAATATAGAAATTTTAAAAATTGTGAACTTTCTGGGCAGTTTTTTCGTGCCAATTACGGTATGCATGTAAAGAAAATCCAAAAAATTTGGATAAAAAAATAATTTATGAGTAAATGTTTCATTTTACTAAGGAAATACTTTAAATTACATTTTTTGCATTTCCCGGTTATAGTGCGAATTTTTTCCGGTCCCTTGAATCGCACTAAAACCGAGTTTCACTGTATTTTTTTTAGCTTTGGATTTTTAATATAGTTGGCTTAGCTACCGTAGTTCTAGAACTCAAATAATAGTGGTAAGTTTGAAAACGCGCTTACGGTAAGACAAAACTTAGGAGCCAAGAAATCTTTTTTAAATAAATTTTTTTGTTGGTGCATTAGGCCTAACTATATTTTTCGTAATCAGTGTCATTACATTATAATTTCATAAAGCAATCAAATATTTAAACTTTTAATTTTTTCATGAATTTTACATAAGTAATTGATGATTAAAAATGATTAATAATAAATAGTTATAACTTATTAAATAAGCTCATTAAATGGGTGTGTATTAATATTGTATTCTAATTTTAAAAAGTGTAAATTTTATATTGGGGTTGAGCATAATTTATTATTTATTTATTTCTATTTTATTTTGCCCTCGCGAACAATTGCAAAACAGATGAATAATCATCAAAAAAATTTCAAGTTAATTTTTCTTTTTTCCTTTCCTTTTTCCTTTTTTTTTTTTTTTTTTTTCTATCTATTTTTACATATACCAAGCGCCCCTTGCTAGATTAAACAATTGACACCTTCGCTCTTAAATTGGGAGCAAAATTATTGCGATAATTTAAATGGATAAAGTGATGCCATATAAATTACGTAAAGAAAAATATTTTTAAATTGAATAGTATCAAAGATTTAAATAATTAACACCGAAAGTAGAAAAATCTAATTATTTAAGCAGCATAATTATTTCAATATATGGCTCTGAGAGTCTGAGGTCTAGAATAAACTGTACTACATGTATTATACTATGTAAGAATTTTAATATTATTTTTTTTTATTTAAATTTTTTGGTGAAAAAAAGCGTTTTTATTAAGTGTATTTTTGCTTTTAGTACTAGCTATTAAAATCAGCGTTTTCAATTCCCATTAAACGACATTTTAATAATGAATTTACTCATAATATCGTGTTAACCCAATTTCGCTAGTTGACTTTTTTTTTATCTACTTCTATTATTATCATTTCCAATTATTTAATTAAATCACGAATGAATTTGCGCTGTGAAAAGGTAGTCAAATAATTGTTAACAATCGATGGTAATTGCGATGGTTCGCAACCATCGTCTGCTCTTGTTCGCTAGCAACGGAAATGCTTTTTTTTTTCTATTTATTTTTCCCAAAAAGGAAAAAAAAAAAATTATTATTATTTTTTTTTTGGAGTGCATTGTCTGCTCTTCTCTTATTGGTAGATTCATTCCGCTTCTCGTAAACAATTCAATTTTTCTCCATAACAAAACCATCATTTATAAGCCAACACTTCATCATTTTTCTACTCGGCTGAGTAATTTGCACACAAACAGATTTATCTTATTTTTTTTTTTATTTTATATCTATTATTATTATTATTTTGTGTGTATGTGGCTGCACATTTATGTGTGAGACTGCATTCACAGCGTCTCCTAGCGGCATTATTATTGTTATTGTTATTATTGCGCGCCATTTACCTTTTGAGTTGGAAATCATTTTTAATGGCTTTTTCAAAACATCGCAATTTGTGCTGTGATTTAATATATTGTAGGTGGCGCTTTTATTCAGCAGTCCTAGCTCATTGTTATTTTTCTCCGCCAATCATCTTTTTCTCGTGCAAAAAGCTTGCCAACAATAATAACCGACTACTTATATTTTATATTGAAATATAAAAGCTCTATTTTTAGCTCCACCCACTCGCAATGACACCATTAGCAAATATTAATCTACTATATAGAAGAGGAAAAAAAAAAAAAAACAACAACCGCCAACGTAACGTGAACGTTAAATTAAATGAGAATGCGTGGCTTCCAACAGTTTGTCCAGAATAAAATGACGATTTCCGTTTTTCGTTTTCCAAGTATTTAAAATGGAAGCGCATTACATTAGAGAAAATGGAAGGTGAATGGTTGTCTACGTTCTATGTTATTTCTCCCTCTCTCTCTCTCTCTCGCTTTTCTCACTCTCATGCCATTGGCAAATTACATTGCACTTGCGCATGATGCGGGCTGGAGCCGCCGCCATTTGTAATGATGATATCGCGTGTGCCGAGCGGTGAGAAATGATGCCAACACTGCTAATTAACGTCAATGCCTATATAAATAACGGATAGTGACGTCATATTCCCAATGAGGCTAATGGGAAGAGACATAAATTGCAGACGATACTTTAATCGAATCACACACAAAGTCACTTGGCGTTAACCCTTAACCGTCTTTTGCATCTATACGCTTTCAATCACGCGCATGCGCCTGCACCTACTCAATTTACATCGCTTTAATTATATTTAAGGAATTATTGGGATTTCTTGTTGTTTTTTTTTTTTTTTTACTACACATTTATTTTCTTTTTCAAAGTCCCCTGTTTTTGTGCGTTGTGTTTTTATACTCAACATGTTGATAGCGCCATCTAGTGATAAAACTATCTAAACTGATTCTAATTTTAAAAAAAATTATTAGAAACCATTTCAAACTAGGTAAATTTCATTTTTTAACAAATTTATTTTATTAAAAATTATTTGATTTTATTAATCCAATTGGTTTAAAATACTTATTTATTTATATTTTTTAACAAACAAACAAAAAAAAAAAAAAAATCGTCGAAAAATTTAATTTAAATGCAGGCTACTGTCCGAAAGATGCTGACCGAATTCAAATTGAGATTTAAAAAAAAAATAGCTATGTTAAAAAGTTAAAAATGGTGCTATTTAACAGAGAGACTCGGAAACATTTTTGTTATAAAAATTATTCTTTTATTAACCCTTTGAGCAGTGAGTTAAAACTAAAAGCACGAGCCTCAAATAGTGAGTTTAATTCCAAAATTTAAAACATTTTTTATTATTTCATTTACTAGTAGCCTACCTTATTTCATTTATAAATACCTGTAATCAAAATCAGAAATAAAATTTCCAACGCTAAATTTCTTAAAGAACCTTAAAAAAATTTTCAATGTGAATTTTTAGTAAATTGTTTTAAAATTATTTATACTGTACATGTATTTTAAAATCATGAAAGTTTTAAAATAATTAATTACTCGTACGTTTAAAATTATGTACAGTACTAGTATACTTTAAAATGAATGCAGCTTAGCGTATTGAATGGCTTATTGAAAGTACAAATGAGGAACACAAGTTTAACGTTAAGAATTAATTCCAAATGTTACACATATCGAATGTCTGTAGCGTTGTTACTACACTGTAGTTACATTATTTTTAAAAAGTTGTTACATTTTTGTTTGATTGTTAATGTTATTACGTTGTTATCTCAGGATAGTAGCCTATATTGCTAAATGAGAATGATTTAGATTTTAGACTTTGATACTTTTTGCATTTATTGAATTAATAACAGAAAAATTATTTTTTTATAGAAAAAAACAATGTTTCAATGTAAAATGACACCATTTTTAAGTTTTTAGATTTGCTAGTTTTTTTAAAATTACAATTTGAAATCGGTTAGTACCTTCCCTTTGAACACTCGGTATACATACATTACAACATAATTATTGTTGGGTAAGCAATAAACATTTTTGACATGATTAAATTAGGTGGGGGGGGGGGGTCCCTTAACGTCTGCCACTTAATGAACGTCCCCTAGACACTATTGATGTTCGATTGATGTCCCATTGATGTCCCGTTAAAACTATTGATGTCCAATTCCAGCACGGCCGTGATCCAGAACTACTGGTTCTACTGTATTAACTTTGATAAATAAATTATTATTTTATAATTTAACTAAAATTATTAAAAACAATTGTGCATTATTTTATTATTCTTAGTTTATTCATTGATATGGTTATGATGCAATTACTGGTTTTTACAAGCCGTAATTTTCAATTATTAGAGAGGATTTTAAGTTCAACTCGCAATGATTATTTATAATTATTAGTAATTATTCGAAGATGCATCAGTTATTATTTCTGAGGTTTCTAGATTTAATTTTTTTTAAAAAAAAGTAGCTATTAATAACCTGCCACTGCTTCTTGCTTAATTCTTAATTATTTATTTCTTTTTTTGCCTGTATTTCGATTAATTTTTTTGATCAATTATTATATTTTTTACTTATTAAGTATTTTTCTTTCTTTTAAATTTGTAATTAAAATTTATTGCAGCAATTAACGCATCAACACATCAACAAAACGCAATTAATTAACATTATTTACGTCCTTCTCTGATAATTAGCAAATTACGCAATTCAAGTTATCATTTTTAATTTTTTTTTTTAAAAACAATTTACTTTGTAGCAAATAATATAATATGAACTGCAAATATTACTCATTGTTGCAATATAACACCAATTAAATAATGTAATGTTCGATAGCAAATGGTACTTTTGCAATTAACTAATTACTATAGTTATAAATCGCAAAATTATTTGAAGTTGTGTGCAATTACTAATGCAACCAATTTAGGTTTTACATCTAATTGGAAATTTATGATCGTATTTTTCAAACGAGAAATTCAGTTAAATGAATTCAATTACAATTTACAAACTAATATTCGTCTACAACACAAATTTTTCCATCATGAAGAATAGCATAAAAAAGTGGTCTTATTTAAATAAAAATAATAATACATTACAGTATGCTGATTTCTAGTACATGTACTGAATTATAATTACCGGCATATATTTTTTGCGATTTTTTTTTACACTTTTTGTAATTTTATAAACTGTTATTTAATTATTTGTAAATATGCACACGAAAATTACATAACATGCTAATTAAATAGTTTGTCAAGAGAAGTTAATTTTTGCTTTGATGAATTAAAATAATTACGGTAATAATTTAAATATTGACAATACTGTACTTTTACATTTAAAATAATAATAATTATTATTATGACCATATTTGTTATGACTATTATCATCTACGGGTCATTGACCATCCAGCGTTATTGCTCCGCTGTTAAGTATTTATTTGGTTCTTAAAGCTTGTAGCGCCCTCTATTGGTATGCTTAGAATCTACTTGGTCAGCTGTTTACAACAAAGTTGCCGATTTATGTCGAATGTTTAATTGACTTTATACTGTACTGTAATTAAATTAATGACTGAATATTAATGTTTTTAATTGTCTTCACACATGTTTTGAGTTATTTTATATTTATTTATATTATGACAATATTTAATTTTTATTTTTTTTAAAAAAAGTTTGATATTAGCATTGTTAATTTTATGTTGATAAAAGCACAAAATATTTAAAAATGTATACAGACTTATATTTAATTGTAAAAATTAAATTTAATATAATTGCAACAAAGTAATTTTTAAATTTTTTTAATTTTGAAGTTTTTGTTTGGTCATTTAAATCTGACAACTTTGGAAAGCGTTGCAGGGCAGCCCGGTCGACATGGCGCTGGAGATAGTGAACTGCTGGTTCGAAGAAAATATTTTTAATCTTCAGCGAATTAATCGTGAGGATGAAAGTTAAGTTGAAAAGACGGCGACCATGAAAGCTGCAGTACAAATATTAAAGTAAGATTTAAATTTGTTTTGATAACGTGTTTATCTTTATTTGAAACTTTGTATGAAATAATGTTCATCGTTAGGACTTGCATGTAGAATGCAGACTTTTTACAATTTTTCCCTATTTGTTTATGTTTAGAAGTCTTTCGATGTACAAAGTGCAATTAAATACAAACAATTAACATTTTAAAATGTATTCTTTGTGTTATTGGTAAGCTTATATTGAAATGTTTTGATTGGGATGTGGTAACGTGTGTAGGTGATTCAAGATGGTGAAACTCTAATAATAGAATTGATTTCTTGCATCTATATGGCTCAAAGTTTCAAAGTCACTATCTCAAATGTTTAGGAAAACTGAGGATTTGAAGCAGAAACTTAGCGGTGACATATTAAATGACAACGAGGCTTGGAACAATCATCAACAACTGCAGGATTTGTATCAACAACTTTTGGTAACTGACTTGGAATACTCCTTAGACAAAAAAGTGGAACAAGATTTGTGGAATTATGGATTTAAAAATCAAATTAACCTATTACAAATGAAAGCTAAAGATCGAAAAGTATTATAATTATCTTTATCGAATAATATTTGTTGATTTTAAAAATTGTTCTTGTCGACGAATATCTTTAGAACCCTCAAAGAAATGATTCGCAGGAGAGTTTGGGGTGGTTTTTAGAAGCTGCGAGTGGATTTTATCTTCATTTGTTGCAAGAATTATGCGAAGCTTTCGATTTGGACATTCCATGCAGAAGAAAAAACTCGGTTTACGGAATAACAAAAGGTTTCATTAAATATTTTGCATAATTTTGTTTTTAAGTATTTCACGTATGGTGTTCCAACAGGGCATTCTCAAAGCCCAAATGATTTTCACCCTCCTATGAAAACTTCATGTCTCTATATTTGTCAACACTGCCTCGTCCATTTAGGAGATATAGGTAAATGCATAATAATTTTTTTTATTTTATTTTATTCCTTTAATGTTCTAAACTTTAAATCGTAAGCCCGTTATCGAAATCATGCTCTTCAGGCTGAAACGTTCTATCGTCATGCTGCAGAACTGGTTCCTAGTAATGGTAAATATAGTTTTGCAGTCACCCGTAATTGTTCCGAAATTTATACATTTACAATATGTATTTTAGGTCAACCTTACAATCAGTTGGCTATTTTAGAAGCAGCTAAGGGTGATAAGCTATGTACTGTATTTTATTACGTACGAAGTGTTGCTGTTAAATGTCCTTTTCCAGTTTCGTCCACTAATTTGCAAAAAATGTACTCTAAAATGGCAAATGACGAGTAAGTTTGAAAACAATTTAATAACGAATTTTATTTATCCAATCTTTTGATTATTAGTTTTCAATATGAGGGTAAAAGCAAATTATCGGTTTACGATTACATAGTAGCGTTTCTTCAATTTCATTCGTTACTTCATTTGGCGACAGGTACTTGTGTGTACAAATAGTTGACTTTATTAATAATATTGTATTAAATTTTTTGGTTATTAGGTCTGGATAAAGCTCAAAAACTGTTAAAAGTTCTTTCAACGAATTTAACGGTGCTGATTGCCACTGAAAGTCTTTCTGCATGGAAGCTAATTCAAATGACCGCTATCAATATTTTTGCTGCATCTAATGCTAACAGAAGTTTAGACGTAAATGAAAAAGAAGTAGAAACAGAAATGCTTTCTGAAGACGAACAAATGGCATTCAACTTGGTTTTAGAATTAATTGGTAAGATTTTTTCTCATTTATAATTCTATTCTTGTTACTTACTTTAAATTTTATTGTTGATTATTAAAGCTTCTACATTGAACGGGTTGTTATTGCTGGTTTACACCATAAAAGATAATTCAAAATTAAAATCCTATTATGCTTTACCCATAATCAAACTTATTCTGGATTGGTTGAAAATTGATTTAAATCGTCTCAAAACACTTGCTTTTTCTAATAAGCTTCAGTAAGTTATCTTAACTTCATTTTTAATTTGACTTGACAAGTTATTTTATTCTAATTAATGTAGAATTTGGCCAAGTCTTTGTAAATTACTTAACTCCATTCAATCGACTCAAATGCCTGGTTTTGACGTTAATAAATGTATAACTTTTTTGAAAATATATTAAAAAATTACCTTTAATTGATTAATTTTTATATAGTTCTACAAGTTCCATTACCAGAAGATTGGGATCTTCAGTGTTTTCTTCCTTTTTATAAGGCCCACAAAGCATATAAATTTAAACACATATCTTCATTACTTAGCAATGATGAAGAGCACTCCCTTAGAACTCATCGCCTTTTGGAATTTGGTCGATGGATGTGTGAACAGCAAATTAATGGGTAAAATCAGCAACTTTTAAAATGAAAGATGCCATTTATTTATAAAAGAAATTTTAGAGCCGAACTAATTACTTTGAAGCCAGATGTAGACGAAAAGCAGATTATTTTTGAAGCTGTTGGCTCTCAAGTTGTTAGTGGTGATGTTTTAGAACAACTCGAAGAAATGGCTGTCCAACAAACGGATAATATTAGCTCACCAGTTCATAGTTTCGAAAATAGTTTAAGCAACGAATCAATTGTGACCTCTGACAAAAGAGAGGAAGGATTCAACATAAAAATTTCGCCTGATACTATCCTAAAAAACAGCTCGGAAAATAGTTTTAGAGAACGAAGAAGCAAGCCAAATATTGCATTACAGGTAGTTCGATAGTTTGTTGTTGAATGGTAAACTTAATGAACTATTTACAGACTATTATGCAGAAGAAAACTTCGAATTTAAAGATGGATGTGGACGATCACCTAACGATTCTAAAATTAAAACCTGAATCTAAGCAGGTAATTTTTGTAATCACAGAAAAATCTTTTGTAATAATTATGTTAAACATATTTTTTTCCAAGGTAACATTTAAGACTCCGAGTCCAAGTCCTCCAGCGTCATCAAGCGGTACACCGCCTTTACCTTACGCTCTTTCTTCAACTCCCTCACCAGTATTTCACACCGATATTCCGCAAATGCAGGTCAAGAAAAAACCAGGAATTGTGAATCATGGTCAGCATGATGACGTTGCTAAGTGAGTAGTATAAATCATTTAACCCTGTAAAATTATTTTTGGATTCCCAACAGCGCAATTATGCTAAAAATTTATTTTTCGCGTCATTAGTTTTCTTTGGATTAAATTAACTCGTTTGATTTTTATTTTAGAATGTATCAAGGTGTGCATAAACCCGACGTTGGACATCCTCTTAATTATAGTTATTTTAGTGGAGTGGGGTTAGGTCCTTCTCGGTTACCGTCACATCAGAATGATGTTGAAGGAATGCAGCCGAATTCCAAAATGATGATGATACCCGGAGGAAATCAACAATCGTCAATGTTTAATTATCAATCAAATTTGAATCAACCCATGCCACAAATTTCTACAACCAATCGATTAGCGGTAAATCGAATTGAATTAGGAGGAAATTCTTTGTTTGGACAGCAACAATGGCCGTCAAATGTTCCACCAGTCGGAATTGAACAAATGCTGTCACAGCTAAGTTTCAATCAGGTTATGCAACATCCTCCAACTCACTTGCCACCTCCTTCTTTACCTCCCAATCAAGGATTGCCGAATTCTTTAGGTGTTGGTGGAAATAGGGTTTATTCTCCGCATACCTTTTCTGCGGTTCAAAGACCACAATTTAATCAAGAGTCATTCATGTATCCAACATTAAATGAATCAATGGCGTCCTATTCTGCTTTGCCGCAGTTAACTTCAACTGGTAATCAGAATACTAACAAGTCGCAGTTGCCCTTAATTGAACATCGCTCGCCAATGTTGGAAAACTATTCTAATTACGGAGACGGTGAAGATGGACACGTAAAAATTAATTCTGGAAATAACACGCAGAACACTTATTCTTTATTTAATTCTTCTTGGTCATCTGGCCTAAACGTATCTTTTAAAGAAAATGAAGGTTAGAAAAAAATTCATTTTTATGTTTTAAAAGTTAAAAATGCGATAACATAGAAATTTTTATTTGGTTACTTTTAAGGTGGAAGTGAAAATACGAGAAATTCTAGAGATTTGGGAAATTTATTTCAATCTGGATTACCGGTATAACTTTCAAATAAAATTAATTAGTATTTTATAATAATGACGCTTAATTTTAACAGTCGCTCTGGTCAGGACCTGGTCCTTCCCCTCTCGAACGCCTGTTAGAACAGCAAAAACAAAAAGAACCAGCTCCGCATTGAACAAGAGAATTGAATTTGTTTATGGTAACTATATTATTAAATTTTATCAAAAATGTGCATCATTTTATGACAACGAAATGGTTGTGCTAAGCCCCATTAATTTTATTATCATATTTTTAATTACATAATTATACAATTTTGCAGAGTTAAATTTTGCTCGTGTGTAACTTGCACCCAACTGTTGATGGGAGCTGGAATAATAAGGAATTGAAAACGTCCAAAAAGCTTTCCATCTAGATCTTCTTGACTTGTGTATATTTTAGTCTTCCTTCAAATAACTAGGATTCAAAGAAGACAGAACGTCGAAAATAAGAAGATAACGGTGATTTGAGTAACGTTGTGTAAGCAAATTAAAAAATCACAAATGGCGATAAAAATGACATGTTATGTAAACAAGGGAAGTTTGGTGATGCCTCATCAGTATATTATCCATTTCACCATTAATTTTTTTCGTCCATTAGAGTCTTATGTATTTTAGTTTCATAGCTGAAGCAGCGGGTGAACTAGTTGGATGGGATTTCATGAAGGCTTTTTTGATTTAAACGTGGACAAATTATATAGATATATCGTTTTAGCCGACCGAAACATTTAGAGTTAAATGTTTTCAATGTCATTCAGTGGTGTTGAAAGCTTTTGTTTTATCCAAGTACAAGTATAATTATTTGAGTACATGTCCCTTACTAAATTTTAATAGTTTTACAGGGGTTGTCTTAAATTGTATTTTTTTAAATTTTAAGTGATAGCGGTTTTTTAACAGCAGTTATTTGTTAATCGAGTTTGTGAAAAGTGACAAATGAAATTGTTTGAATTCTGTTTCTAATTTTCAGCAGTCCATAAGCAAAGGTTTAACATTAAACCTACAACTTTTTTTGGCATTTTTATTTTAAAATATAAAATTGTAAAGTTTTATTAATAGACAGGAAAAAAATTGTTAACTGTTATTCTCTCCTTCACAATAATATTATCTTGATTTGTTGGTGTTCATTAAAATTATTTGCAAATTTAAATTATGGAAATACAATTTTAACAACAAAAAGTTTACTGATAAGCTAAATAAATTACATTGAAAAATATTTGATTGGATCTAATGCAGTGGTGTTATAATTATTAGGTCAAAATAGAATTGTTAAAAAAAATTAGTTTTTAATCATTGGTTAAATTATTTTGCTTTTCAGATAATCAGATCTATAAATTCTAAAATTGAAGAAACGGAACTTAAAATATTGTTACATTTGATTCAAATGGTATATTAATTTAAGTTTTATCGAATTAAATGTGATCAACCAATTATTAATTTTAAACAGGCTTTTACATTACAATTTCAACTAGATTCCAAAATTACTTAAATTTTTACAACGTAACAAATTATTTGGGAAAGTGATGAACCCCACAATTATTCAGGTGCGGTTGAAATATTTATGTCGCTTTCTTGTTCAAAATAATTTATCCATTTGTTGTTAAACTTTCGGTTCATTACAAGTTGTCCAGATATAAAGTTTTCTCCATTTCAGTCAGTGTAGATATAGCAGTTGGCACGTCATTTACTGACCAGTATACAAATTTCACAGATTTTCTGTCGCGAGTATTGAATTCCACTTCTGTAAACGATTCATCAGGTTCGCTTTCATCTTTGGTTAAATATAAGTTTTCTGAACCATCTTTCAAATTTCGATTGGCTTTTTTAAGAGCAATTACTTGTCGCTTCAAAAGTGTTTCACGCCTTCTTACTTTCTCTAATTTAAATTTCCATATTAATTCTGTATTCATTTTTCGTTTTTCTTTATTAATTTTTTTGCCTAACTCAATTTTCAAAAAATTATTTTCATCTTTCAAACACTTTATTTGATTTTTCCAAGATAGTGCATCATCATAATTATTTAAAAGAGCCAGATTGTCTTTTAGCACTTCAATTTCCTGTTGAGCAATTTCAAATTTCTGTTTCCATATCAAATCGGAATCAGGGGAATCATTGTTTTCTTTTGAATTAATAGTAGTATTCGGTTTTGAATTAATAGTAGTCTTAATTTGTGAATTTTTATTGGTCTTCTGTTCTGACGGTTTATTATTCTGAGAAGTTGAAATCATACTAAAACAAATTTAATATTTTTTTTAAAAGTATGTCGTTGATTAATTATTTATATTCATAGTTCAGAATAGATTCTTACCTACGTGGTCGTTTCAACTTAGATTTTTTATCATATTCTCTTAATATTTCCTCCACAAATTTCGTATTCGCTCTTTTTGCAGCACTTTCTTCTTGCGACAATAAAGGTCTTTTGATATTAGAATTTGCTTTATTTGTCCTCCTTGGTGATTCTATGGTTATTTCCACCACATGTTTATCAGCATTTTCCCCACGCGTTAAGGGACTTTCGTGTTCTGAATCCTTTCCGGTTTTTTTCGGGATAATCGACCGTTCAGCTGGCAAGTTCAAAGTCGGTAATGCGTTTGGTTTTAATTTTTTACTTAAAAGGTTTGATGCCACGAAATCTTCTTTTTTAAAATGAGTTGAGCAAATGAATGCTAATTGAAAAAAAAAAATAATTAGTTTATAGAGCTAGAAAATCAAAACAATTAGTGATTTTTACCTTCATCCACATTAAATTGTTTTCTTCTACAGGCATTCAGCCACTGTGCCCTGACAGATTGGTCTTCAGGAAATCGAAATAGTTTGGTCCCTGGCATAGTGCAACTTATAGCACCATTTTTACATCTCAAAATTGCACAACCGGTAAATTGATTTTCTACTTTTGAGCCCCTTTTTAGAGTTTTAGATACAATTTCTGCAGGCATTAAAATTACTGAAGGAACAGCTCTTGGAATTAATGTTTTTCTAGTTGGGAGATTGAGTAATTCACTCATTAAATCTCTGACATAATCTTCCGAACGAAAATGATCGGAGCAAATTGAAGCATTGCCGTATTTGAATTCTTCAGTACGATGGCAAAATTTTATCCATATATTTCTAATAGTTGGATCTTTTGGAATACGATGAAAAACAACTTTAGAACTTGTCTTCTTACTTCCTCCGTAGTTCTTACAGCCAGCAACGGCACAGGATGTCACCATTCTGTAGGCTACTATACATGTAATTATATTATCGCAACAGCAATAACTTATATAATACTAATATATATAAAATTATTTACTTTTAAATTTTAGATTTAAGGGCAGAATGCAGGAGTCTCTTCAGCATTCAGCTTGATCAGCTGGGGTAAATTCACAGGAAATGACGTTTTTCCCTCGAGAACGTTAATTTCCGGTTTTTCCGCGTAGTGCGCTTGAAAACTTCATTTTCAAATTAAGTAATACAGTGTATCTGGATATTCATTCTTTATTAATTATTACCAAATGGCAGGGAGTGAAGAAGATGATGATTATATGTCGGATAAATTCATTGAGAGCAGGTAAATAGTAATTTGCGATGAAAAATATTGACAAAGTTATACTCTTTTACATTCTTTAGTAAAGATGTTCGACCAAGTTTAGTGTTCAAACACTCGCAAAAACGGAGTCTTGAATTGGAAAAAAAAGTTAATGATAGAAACAAAAAGTTCGCAATACAACCTCGTCATGTTATTGAAGCAGAGCGACGCGAAGAAGGCTTGAGCAAAAAATTAGGGGATGACAACAAGGGATTGGCTCTAATGCAGAAAATGGGTTACAAGCCGGGTTCCAGTTTAGGTAAGGAAGGAAGCAAAGGGCGAATAGAACCTATAAGTGTGAATATAAAAGCGGACCGAGCTGGACTTGGGAGAGAAGAATTTCTAAAGCAAAAGCGAGAAGAGATTGCCCAAATGAAATCAAAAATGTTTGAAAGACGGAAAACAGCATTGACGTTGAATGAAGATTTATTCAAAAAACAACAACAACAGAAAATGATGGAGAAACAAATTTCAAGAGATTTATATAATTGTCAAAAGTCATGCAGACAACTTGATCAGGCTATGGTAATAAGTTATTTTGAATTTTTAGAAGCTGTTTTAAAAGCATTTAACGAAAAATTAAGCTCGTACATGTATTTAGCTAAATTTATGTTTAATTTAAGAAATTTAAGTGTACTTTGTTATACATGTATTTATAAGCTTGTATTGTTAAAAATTTGAAAATTTTATTAACTATTAATCTTTAATATAGGATTTACAGGAAGCCACAGAAGTTTGGTTTTGGCCCGAAGAAATAAAACCTGAAGACGAGGACGAAAGCAGCGATGAAGAAGATGTTATAGAATTAGAAGTAATAAGTCTTGAATTGATACTGTATTGCATGTACAATATTTTTAATAATTATAAGCATTAATTTATTGCACCGGTATGATTTTGTAGCCTTTTGAAAAGTTAGAAATTTTAAACGAATATTTAAGAAAAACCCACAACTTTTGTACGTGGTGTGGAGTTGAATATAATGGTTAGTTCAATTGAATTCCTAATTACATTTTAAAAAATTTATTAATTTCTATTTCATACAGACGAAGATGATCTCTCAACGAACTGTCCAGGCAATTCAGCGGAGGATCACTAACAATAATAAATTATAACATTTTTAGGATTCTTTTTTTTCGGATACCGTAGGATTTTTTCCTGTTCCGTCCCAAAGATTGTAAGCTTGTGCACCCTGTTGAATTTGTTGGTAATTAAATTTGGCTACCGAATATTGATATCGACAGTGGATCCTATTAAGGTATTTTATTGGTTAGTTTACTACCAAATACGTCATTAATATGATTAAAAAGACGAGTTTACCAATAACCGAGCGTTACGGTGAAAAATGTTCCGTAACCAATGTGAGTAGCTATGCGACTTTTACCTTTAAGAAAGTTTAAGTTAGAAATTAAAACATTGCCGGTTGGGGAGAAAGTATCTTACTGGTAAACATGAAGTATGCTAATCCTGTTATAATTCCTGATGGTATAGATGTCAAAAATGTTTTTCTAAAGCATGGTATTTTTTCCAATTTCTTAAAATAGGATTCCTGTTTATTAAGAAACGTGAATTGAACATTGATAAACTTGCAATAATTTTATGATTAGGGGAATGAAAATGATTTAAACCTAGCTATAGACGAAAAGTTACACTTGAAAGTTACCTTTTCATCGTCGTTATTTTCATTAGCCATTTCTTTAAAAAATATTAGCCAATCTTAAGATCACTTTTCCATTTATTAAATTGGCATAATTTCGAATCTTGTAGCATTGGCTGTAGGTATGCTTACAAAAGTTGATCGAATCTACTAGAAGAGGATTGACATTCTATGTCAGCGGCATCTGGTGGCTAGTAATGTAAACCCCCTGTACCTCTGTTTAAATTTTGCAGTTTTAAATTTTCGTAAAAATTATGATTATACTAGTATAGTTAAAATTAACTACAGTACTTTGTTATACTGCTGAGTCATTAATTTACCACATTTAAATTTACATATAAAATTACTACAATAACTAAGTACAACTAGTTATTTTAGAATACCAAATGCTAAGCAATAACATTTTAATTTAGATCGAAGGCAGTGAAATTATAAAATTAAAATACAATCTTACAACAAATTATTAATTTGTTCTTTCGAAACTTGACATTTGTCATTTTCCTTACAATTGAATAATATTTTATCATAATCTTAATATTGGAAACTTGTTTATTGCACATAATATATTAAATTATTATTCTTACCATTGGACAATTGTCCTTATTGACAATTGTCATTTTTATCTTCCGTTGCCTTAAAAAATGTGTATTAATAGTAAATACTGTAATTAAATATTATTGGCACCCTTGTTCAAGTATACAGGGGAAGAAAGTGACTTAATTTATTTGTAATAACTTGATTTTCCCTTTATGACTAACGCAGCTAATCTAATTTTTACGTACACTATACCTGTACTACAATAAATAAAGATAGATTGATATTTTATAGTTTTACTGTTATCAGTTCTGATAATATTTTTACTCGACTTATAAATTGATTTCCTTATCAAATTAATTTCGTCACTGATATTAATATAAAACAAGATTTAGGTGTACAATGCATTAGCGGTGACTGAAAAATTATTGGATATGTATTTTATAGCAGTAAACATTTTCTTTTATTTTATTATTCTAATTACCGCGCGTGAAATTCAATGTGATTCTCGTATGTTTACATATTTTTAAAAATTCCAATATTAAAATTTAAAAAAAAAAAGGTTTTTGAAAAGTGGTTCCGATTTTCAGAGAGGAGTTGGGTGGAGTTCAACAGTAGTACAGGCTGGTGGACAGGAGTTGCTGAATGCCAATTTGACAATCATTATAATCCAAATGAATTGTCATGGCACTTTCAAGGTGATCTTTCATCTAATAAATTATTGGTTAAATAAAATTACTTTTTATTGTTTTTAAATTGTTTTCAAAGGGAGAAGAATTGATTCTCATGCACATCTAGAGAATGAAAAAGTTGTTAATGAAATCTCTGAAGATGGAGTCTTAACTACACTGTATATTGATAATTTTTCTCAGACCAATGTGGCCGACTATAGCTGTTTGAGAGTCACCGCTTTCGCTCAAATTTATTACTCTCAATGGATTTCGTCTCCACCTCTTTTATGGATCGATTCAAGTCAGCAAGTTGAGGATGGAGACACCGTGCTCATCACCTGTCAAACATTTTCTCAAGCAGAATTGTATTGGGTTTTACCAGGTTTAGATTCACCAACTATCACTTCCAATAATATAACCAGCCAGATTGAATTTATTGCGCAACCAATTAATAATTACGCTGAAATCAAGTAAGCCTATAAAATAATCTGCATTTTTGATTTTTAAAATGTAATTAACCCATTAATATCGAATCATTACTTTTTCTTAAAACAAAATTTCATTTCTTTAAGAAAATATTTCAAATGATTACATTTTATTGTCAGGTGCTGTTTAAAAAAGAAAGATGACCAACGCACGATAGTTCCTTGTTCATCAACGTACATAAACGTCTATTGTAAAGTTTCGATTTTAATTATTTATTTTTTTAAATTTTAATAAATGTAATCTTGTATGTATTAGCTGCACCCGTAGTTAAATATAAAGGAGCAAATTGTACTGACGATAATTGTGATTTGCAGTGTGTATTTCAAAGTTTCCCAGACATTGAGCCGCAAGATGTGTTTTGGACTGGTAAAATTATTATTATTACCGGTATTTTTTAACTCCAGCTAATAAATTTTCATTTAAAAAAAAAAAAAACAGTTTGCGAACAAGACGCTGTTTGTAGAAATATTTCGACTTTCGACAGTTATTTCGATGCAGAATCTCATCAAATATTTTCAGAAATTAAAAATTTCTTGATAAAACCAAACGAAACTATAATATGCCAAGCAAATAATTTGATAGCTACCGTGGCTCATCAATTTTATTTATATTTGAACTACAGTGAGTATTTTGCTATTATTATTAAACATAATAATTTTTTTAAAAATATTTTAATATTATTGTTTATTTTTTGTAGGTTCTCCCGTAATAAATTCAATAGAAAATGCTTTTGACCCGATCGAGAGTAATATTTTTGAAATTAACTGCACTTTTAAAGCTAATCCTTTACCCACAAGTTTTAGTTGGTTTAAACAACGTATTATTTTTACACTGTAAATATTTAATTTTTAGAATAATTTTATTTTCATTTTCCTTGCAGATTATATGCAGTTTTCGAATGGTTGGGAAAATATAACTGAAGAGTCTGAAAATAATTCCACTTACGAAATCGCAATAGCAACGCTATCATTTGACACCATTAGATCAACTTTGAGAATTTTGAATTATGATTCCGACTATGATTATGCAAATTTTAGCTGTTGCGCTAGTAATAATTATGGCGAAGTTTCCTGCATTCAAACTGTAGCGTTTTTAAAACCTAGTAACTTTACAATTTTAAATTTATTTATCAGTTGTGTACCGAAAGGATAATGACGCCCGGAGACGAAAATAATTTTTGCGCTCCCCCACCCCGCCATTTCTAATGCATAAAAAAATAATTTTTTTGCTAACGCGGTTCATTTTGACTAAATGTTTGGGGCATAATATTATAATGGGTAAAGAAATATTTGTTTGGGAAAGAAGGCAAACTCAGTAATTTTTCTCAATTTTAGCGCTTCTTTTTGGTTTCACCCGGGAATAACTATTGCCTCCCCCTCTCGGTACGCACTGTAAAATGTACTGTACTTTATTAAAAAAATGGCATTAATTACGTTTTCCAAATTAGGTAGTGCCATTGTAAATGTGAGTCAATCGAGTCCATCGAATGGAGAGGAAGTGACAGTAAACTGCTCTTCTTTTGGAACTCCTTTTCCACAATTAGAATTAGTAGTTCTCACGGAATCGGATTTCAATTACACATTAATAACTAATTCTAACGATTATCAAAACGTGAGTGAAATTGTAATGACTTTTATAGCAGACTGGATTGGCAACAATGTTGTCAACATTTTGTAAGTTACTGTATAATATTTATATACCGGTAATTACAGTAATTAACTAAAAATATTTTTTGTTAGGTGTTATTCTTTTGATCAGTATTTTTTAGAGCAAAATATTCAGCCGCAACAAACTTCTATTTATATTAATAGTTAAAAAAAATTAACATTGTGAATTTGATTAAAATAAATTGATAACAGTTTTTATTAATAGATAATTCCAGTATATATTCCGTCAGCAATTCCAGTTCTCAATTAGAATGCATTGCTCAAAGGGCAAATTCTGATGCCCTGTTAAATGCTAAATGGATTTGTAAGTTTATTAAGCAATAATTATATTTTAATGACGTAAAAATAAAGAATGTTTTTTTTTTCTTATTTAATTAATAGATTGGAGTGAAGGTTGGACAAATGAAGTGAACATCTATGACAATGTCCGGGTTAAGACTCTATCGCCTTATTTAACTGAACTAATTTTGCTCCTGAATCAATCCAACTTTGGAGTATACACGTGTCGCTTTTCATTTCAAAATTCTGCTGGATTTGCATATGACGTTGATTATGATTTTCATTTTGATACTTCCGATCATGGTAAAAAATATTTTTCTGATTTTTTAAAGTTTAATCAGTTAAACATTACAAATTAGGCGCAAATTTACAAGAAGAATGCTCAAATTCAGAAGAGTGCATTAATGTTTATGCTGCTTGCATTAATGAAACTTGTTCTTGCCCAGATCCATATGTTTACATCGATGCCACTTATCCGGCATGTTTTAAAGGTACACGTACTTCATTTGATATGCACTTGGCTAACGTGTTTTCTTTGGGGGCTTCGTGGGGGAAGGAGGGGTTGTCAGAATTGAAACTTAATGAACATAAAAACTCAAACATGAAAAAATTATTTTTTAAATTAATATTCAATGCAAATATACCATTAACTTCTCTTGTCTAATTATCCCAACAAATAGGTTTTCCCGAATACCTTTGCCTCCCAATTAGTTAGAACTATTGATCGATACTCTACTGTAATTACCGGTATTATTTTAAATTTCTAAATTGGGTCCGTTAACCATTTGATTGCATTTGGATTAGTTTCTTTCATTCAATACGTTAGCAAAAATGCAAAGTGTAGAGAAGAAATTATTTCGAAAAATAAATTATAACTTTTAACTAAACCAACAATTGTTTATTTGAACTAATTCTAGGAAGTATTTCTTTTGCGCCTTGCAACATTAACGAACAGTGCGCAACAGCCGGAACTAACTTTTACTGCTCTGAAGATCACGTTTGTGATTGCAATGGAGTCTATGAAGATGTCCCAGATGTTGAATCGTACTTATGTTTACAACCAGGTTTACTTTTTATATTAAATTAAGACAACATAATTTTGAATTATTTATCAATTCTAAGTAAAAATCGGGAATTCTTGTAAGTTTTACGAAGAATGTTTACTTTGGGATAAATTCAGTATGTGCGTCGATAGTATTTGCAATTGCGATGATGAATTTATTTTTAATTTAACAACTAGTTGTTGCACAAGTAATAATTATCAAGTATTATTTTTAAATTTTCTTTTAAATTGATTTTATTGGATTGATTTGCAGTCGATTATACACCATCTCCGGACCCAGTAGATGAAGGAGACTCCTTAAGTATGGGAGCTATTGTAGGGATTATCATTGGAGCCACTGCCGTTGTTATTATGATCATTTGTGTTGTTGGTCTCATTGTGTAAGTATTTCTATTCGTTTTAGTTAAAAATATGGATAGTTTATTAATTATATTGTAATTAGTGGTCGACGAAGAGGACTTATTTAAATACGAATTTTTTTTAACCATATGGCATGGAGGTTCAATACATGTCTAAAACGGCTATCTGGATGTTTTTACCATTTAGATTTAGGGTTTTGTTTAATAAAAATTACGGGTATAAACTTAATAAAAGTGTACTGTAATTGTAAGTGTAGGCTATACATTTTCATGCATACAATTATTAGTTTAGGTACTACACAATATTGTTAGTTCAAGTAACATGTAAACAATAAACATACGCGCACATCCGGAATATTATTACTCTATAACGCCTTGATTTTCGATCCGTGCATGTGCACAATGAAAAATTGTTACAAAAGAAATGCGAACGGAATAATAATATTATGGCATTTAAACTTGTATCGTAAACTTGTGGTACGGCCACCCCTGCTTTAAAGCTTATTCATAGGCATAGCCAGGGGGAGATGTGGGCAGTTGCCCCCAAGCGTCTCCGAAAAGAGGTGCCAAAATTATGACAAATTGTTAAATAATCCTAATCATTTTGTCAAGAGAAGTGGCTACATTTGTCATTTTCCCCAATAAATTTCGCACCATCAAATACATGTAATGTAGGCTACTCTTTATGGGAAAATAGCGCCTTGTTCAAATTTTGGTACTGCCCGAAAGTATTTATTACTATTATGGCCAATATAGGCTACATGTAATTCATGCGATGAACGCGACATATCACGCGTCGTGGGACCCCCGCTTTATTATAAAACTCGATATACTGTATTATAAACTCGCTCGTATTATAAAACCTAACAAACATTTCTATGCGACTGCAGGCGTGATAATATTGTTTATTTTCACATCCGCCTCAACGCCATCGATCATTTGGATTGAACTTTCGCTTCTTTGACCTAACTTTGGCTAGGGCAATAGTTAGTGGGTATTTCGAACAAGTTCAATCGATATAAAATAATTATTTGATAAACGATTCAATTTAAAAGCAAGGTTTGATGCAAAGACTTTTCACTAGAATGTAGTTTAAACCGGAAGCTGTTTTAAAAAGTAAACAGCGAACATCTGCTGCGCGTGTCATGCAACTGGCTTTTTTTTACTTGCTTGTACTGTAGCTAGGCATCTCAGTAAGAAGCAAATTCTTGGAAAGACTCTTAAGGTCTTGAAAAATATTTTCACATAATCAACGGTATGTAAAATTAACATAACGAAAATTTCAACTCTGAATCGAAACGAATTAACATTCGGCAAACAAAGTACTGCTCATATTTTCAATAAAAGCGCTTAAATGTATAGGCTAATAGTCGTTAAATTATTTATTACGAAACGTTATATGCACAGATTCATAAATCTATTGTGAACTTAGCTTTATTAATTGTACACCTATTTATATTAATAGGCCTACTGGCTGGTATAAAAATGAAATAAAAATAGTAATACTGTACTGTAGTTACCGGAACTCCATTGCTCCAAGTGTAAACTTCACTTTGAATGTTGTTGAGCTTATTCCTTTTGAACTTAGTGGTTAAGTTGCATAAGTTTGTTATTCAACTCCTTGAATGTTAATAGACAAATCTACTTTATAATCAATGTTGTTTAATTTATTTATATTTTTAATTGACCTTATTTCTAACTCAACGATTGGCTGATGTAAACAGGCCCGTGATTGGTAAAAATACATCATACTATGT
>JAQGAY010000442.1:0-27540 GCA_034698085.1 Polydesmus angustus | reverse complement strand
CTGCAAAATTAGTTAAATATAATTAGGCTGTTGCACATGTAATTTTACTTAAGCTCATTTTTGATTTTTTTTTTTTTAATTTTTTTTAATTGGGCACAATGTCTTATTTTAGGAATTGACTACTAAGTGGACAGAAGTTAGGCAATTGGTACCAAAGCGTGACCAAGTGTTACAACAGGAATTAATGCGTCAACAAAGTATAATTAATTTCTAATAACTTTTCCCAATTTATTTTTAATTTAAAATTTTGAAAACATTTATAAGATAATGAACGTCTTCGACGACACTTTGCTGAAAAAGCCAACATTGTTGGACCATGGCTCGAAAGACAAATGGATCAGGTAACAGCAATTGGAATGGGAATGGGAAACTTGGAAGATCAGTTGGGCAAATTGAAAAATCTTGATCAACAAGTTGTTACTTACCGACCACATTTGGATGAATTGGAGCGAGTGCACCAAGAAATTCAAGAAGCTATGATATTTGAGAATAGGCAAGTTTTTAGTAATTTGTTCAGTTACAGTTTTTCGATTATAATGATTTTTAATTTAACAGGTACACGCATTATACAATGGAAACTCTAAGAGTAGGATGGGAGCAACTTCTAACTTCAATAAATCGCAATATTAATGAAGTTGAAAATCAAATATTAACGCGTGACTCCAAAGGAATAACTCAGGAACAATTGAACGAGTTTAGAATGTCGTTTAATCATTTTGATAAGAATCATACTGGCAGATTAAATCCTGAAGAATTTAAATCATGCTTAGTTAGTCTTGGATACAGCATTAGTAAAGACCGTCAGGTATTTTATTCACACAAGTAATTTTTGACGATTATGTAAATTATTTTTAAATTATAGGGCGATACGGATTTCATGAGGATTATGAGCATTGTTGATGCCAACAATACTGGTTATGTACACTTTGACGCCTTTTTGGACTTTATGACGAGAGAGAGTACAGACACAGATACTGCTGAGCAAGTCATCGACTCGTTCCGTATTTTGGCTGGAGATAAGGTAATGCAAACGCTTGTATTAATGATTACCCGTATATTAATTATTGTTTTTTTGTTTAGCCTTTTATTACGGCAGAAGAACTAAGAAGAGAACTGCCTCCTGATCAGGCGGAATATTGCATCAAGAGAATGGCGGCCTTCAGAGGATCCAACTCTCCTCAAGGTGCGCTTGATTATATGTCGTTCTCTACGGCATTATATGGAGAGAGCGATCTGTAATCATCTAAAGAATTCATTATCAGCTAAAAGGTCATTTTATATAAAGTTTATATATTTTAAATATTGATAGAAAAGAGTTAAACATGAGATGGCGCTCATTTCATAAATTGTTCACATAGATTTTTTTTTGTTATATCTCGCCCCTTTTATCGTTTGAAATTCGTTTTCGTTTACGATTTTTCTAATGTCTTCAAAACATATTTTCTAAAAAAAATTAATTTAATTGAATTGCTCTTTTTAAAATCGAGAAATTGGGAGTTTTAGATTGTTAGGTAAAAAAAAAATCAGAAAAATTATTTTGCATCAAAATGCATAATTTGTACAGAAATAATTTAGAATTTTCTTTGTGCACAAATTGTGTTAGAAGAGTCTAGTCTTAGATGATGCAAAGTTATATTCTGGCATATGTTTATAAAATTAATCATACGAGACTGATATTGATCAATTTATTTTGAGCGCAAATAAATGTTTTATATAGTCTCGGTGAACATGTGCCTTAGCGTTCTTTCGATCGAGCACATAACTATAACAGCAGGTATCTTATGTATTCAATATAATTATTTTTAAATTTGATATTATGTCATAGATTTGTTCTTAACATGATATCAATAAGTTAAATGGAATGTTTTGCCGATATCCGCACTTGAGCATAGGCTATCGGCGATCGAACTGGTCCATTATATTTGGTCATTTAATGCACTTTTTAATGTCAAGTAACTTATTTAGTATCATTAGACAGTCGGATAAACCTCATTTTTTTCATTTGAGGTACGTGTATTTGTTTTAAGAGTTTGACGCTAGCCCTAAATTTTATCTGGTCGATTTTTAATATTGATGTTTATTTTTGTGTGTTACTGATAGTCTGTGGTATAGTCATATTAATTCGTGAAATACAATCGAATTCATATCGATCATTACCGCAGCACTGGCGTGTATGTGTGTATGCATGAGGTATATTACAAATCATTTTAAAATACAAAATTTACGAATTACATGTGAATAATAAATATTAAATTTAATATTAGTATCAAATGAAAATTTGAATGAAATAAAGGTACGGCATCTAAAGCGTGCTGAAATGCTTTCCAAAAACTTGAAGGTGGTTCGTCATTATTATTTTAATATTTAATCCCGATATTTAAAAATAAATTGGCTACCATTTTTAACGAAACATTGACCTGTAGGTTACTTTGAACCACGACATGCACAACTGTATGTAAAAGTTATATAACTAAATTAAGAAAGTCTTTATTTTATTTTTTTTTTTGACAATATTTACAATCAAATCTTGAATAAATGGATCGCACTATAATTATAATTCTTAAAAATGACTTGATATTATTCAAGTCGATACAGAATATTATTTCGAATACGTAATCTGTTGATTCGAGTGGTGCTTATGAATTGCTACAAAGCGTGCTAAAATATTAATGTAATTTTACGTTTGAAAATAAATTATCGAGATATATTTAAATATTTCCACTTTACCATAAAAAATGAATTTTAAATGAATATTTTTTTCAAAAAATATAGTATTATATGGTTTGTTTTATAGTAGAAAATAATTTTATATACAAAATAGACATAATTATAGAGCAGTTAGGCGTTGGTTGCTATTGCATTGCAAAGACTATCTTGAAGATGCACAAAAAGCTTGTATCTTGCAAAAGTATAAAACCATTTTCCAAACCACGTTAAAATTGGATTTTCGGCCCCGTTAGCAGCTAACTGAAGAATGCTTTGATCAAATGGATCTTTAATGTCGCATATTTTTAGTTGAGGTACACCGTCAGTGGAAAGTTTGCTATTAAAAATTAATTCAATATCAAGTTCTCGAAACTGAAAAACTGATTCCGCGTTGCACATATTTTTTCCAAGTACCCTATTTTAAAATTAAATAAATTGACTTTATTATTTATTTATTTTTAAATCGAAAAAAACTTACATAATATTGCATGGGAACCATAACTTTGAGCTTTGTCCTAGAGAAACCGGTATTGTAACAGTTGAGTTTGCTCGATTATAAGATGCATTTCCTTGTCTTTTAATAGAAATTAATCCCGAAAATTGCCCTTTTCTATAAGGACCAACACCTTCAACATGTAGAGGTTCTGTTTCTCTGTTAACCGCGGTTTTAAAGTTGCTAATTATTATAAATTTAAATAAGTTTGCAATAATTTTTAATTTACCTTTTGATGGTGTTTTCCTTAATTCGACGAATTGCAGCGTCGGCAAAACGATTGATACTGTTTTTGGTTATCCTTGATTGCGCTGCCCCGATGATATATTTAGCTGCAAAATGTTTCCATTAAAGTTTCATCACATGTAATTTTATTTAAAATTAAGATTCTTACGATTAATGAACAATAACATCATCATCGTAGTGGCTATCAATTCATATATTTTAACCATGGTAATCTCTTTTCTTTAAATTAATAAAAATTGATTATCAATTACTTCGATAACTTTTTTGAAAGAAATGCTTTAAACTATTGAAATATTTGTTTGCATTAGCTGAGTTTAACGACAGACGCAAAAATATGCTAGCAAATATATTTTTTTAGAGTTTGCCAAGTGTGAAAGATCTGAACTAGAACCTTAAATATGTTATTGTTTACATTTTAATGTGTAAAAGAGGATTTGAAAAAGCGTCACCTCGGTACAACACCGGTTTGGTAATTTCTTTCATACCGTCATGATGAATTTGTATAGGAAGGTAAAAAGTGGTTCAACTATGCTAGCTCTTTTTAAAAAAAATAAAAATTAGGACAGACCTTAAGGATATGTATATACTGTATATATATATATTTTTTTTATACCGGTATGCCAAGATGATTTAATTTTAATTTAATGGGTATGAGCATTTAAGTGTTTTTAGGTCAACGTGTAGCCTACTGCACTTTTTTCGATAAACGCGAACAAGGTAGCTAATTCTGTAGGAATCAACCTGCATTTATGCTTTTGAGAAATATGTGTTTTAAAAAAAATTATAGTAATGCATGCTTAAATTAAAATAAATGCTAGAAATTCTTACTGAAAGTTATAGCTAAGTAGGCCTACTGTAATATTAAATACTGTAATAGCAAATAAAATTTTAAATATTATTACAGTGTGGTGATCAGGCCCTGTAGACTACCCCCAATGAAATTAATTCAGCAGAAAATCTACAAATAAATTATTTTAATTTAGAGGCATTAGATTTGTTAATTGGGAACGGACGAGCAAAGTTCTATAGATAGAAGGGATAATATTCTATGACATGCATTTAATACATTTTTATTAGCATTTAATATGATTGTAACTGTTTAACCGTAATTTTTTAATTATTACAGATAATACACAACTATATTTTTATCTCACAAATTTCTTAAATAACTTTTATTTTAAGTTTTTGATAACTTTAATATTTGTTTTGGTGAATTTGTACTTCCCGGTTTTTTTAAAATTCAGTGTACGGAAAGCAGGAAGTTCTAAAAAGCGTCTGCTCATTTTTATGGTCAGCTTTCGGTAAATTTGTTTTCAGAGAAGTTAATAATTATGTCTATTACTCTAACCGCGGTAGTTCCAGGTGAATATAAATAATTTTAACTTTTAGAGGCATTAGATTTGTTAGCAAACGGATACAGTATTTAAATTGTTTTATAGGTCAAAAAATATGTAAATGTGATGAGCAGCACGTTTCTGGCCCTGGTACATTTACTCGGCATGGCTTCATTTATTCGTCCCTGCTAGGAGATGTAGTAATAGAATCTGGAGAAAATCAAGTAAAATACAGTAGTAGATAAACATTTTATTTAGGTTAAATGGTTTAATTAAATCATGCAGATTTTAAATGTTGAAGTCAGAAGAAGAACTGATCAAAATACTATAGTGCCTACTGCTGGGTCAATAGTAACCGCAAGAGTAAGTACCGACCGGTAGCTTACAATTATATATTTCATAAACCTTTTATGGTTTACACAGAAAAAAAGATTTATAAATATACTTTTTTATGATTTTATTGCCATGTTTATGCCAATTTATGCTCATGAGTACTTAGTTGAGCAGTTATTTCTTCTAATTTACATCAATATTGTATCAATTTGTTTTGTAATTATCCTATTTATAGATTATTAACATCTCTCCGCGATATTGTAAATGTTCAATTTTATGTATTCAAGATGCGATTTTAAATGAGCCATTTCAAGGTTTATTAAGGTATTTTCGAAAGATTAATTTTATTTAAATTTAAAGTACCGTATATTCTGTAATTATCATTAAGTTATTATTATTAATTTGATGACAGAAAAGAAGATGTCCGAGCTACTGAAAAGGATGCTGTGGAAATATACAAATGTTTTAGGCCTGGCGACATTATTTTAGCTAGAGTTGTATCTTTTAAACGAAATTTGAAAAATTTATTATTTATTTTAATAATATTATACTGTAAGAAGAACGTCCTTAATACAGTCTGCTTTTATATATCGAACTTGTAGTTATCACTCGGGGACGCATTCTCATATTTATTAACAACAGCGGAAGACGAGTTGGGAGTTGTAATTGCTTACAGTGAAGCTAGTAAGCAAAACAAAAAAGGTTTTTATTGTTTAAATATTAATTATAAAACGAATTATTTTTATTTAGAAGTTCCAATGATTCCTATAAGTTGGACGGAAATGCAATGCCCAAAATCGCTGGATAGAGAAAATCGTAAAGTGGCCAAAGTGTTAACAGAAAATGAAATATAAATATTTTAGTCAATAAAATGTAAATTTTTTAAAAAAGTTTACGTTTACTAGATTTTTAAATAAGGCGCTCTATTACGTAATGGGTTGTTTCATAAGCGGAAGTGTTGTAGGTTGACTATAGTATTTCCGGTTAGTTGTGACTGAGAAAATGATTTTGATTCATCTTAATCCAGTTGAAATTATGTTTTTAATTGGTGTGACAAAGACAGACGTTATGATGAATTAAAGATGCTGATATAAATATGGCAACGGTAGAAAAGTTATTGAAGTCTTTTGAGGCTTTGAAATTTTCCAACAAAGGACCTAGTACACCTGATGATGTGGTTGTTAAGTATGAAGTTATTAATTTTAGTATTTTGCAGTAATATATTACTTGCACTACATTAAACATATAACACGCTAATTAGTTTACACCTTATTTTGTTTTTATTATGCATTGAATCAAGTTGCACTGCTTCATTTTGATTTTTACTTACTGTATAATTTTATGATCCGTTTGCACATTAGTAAATCGCCTTTATTATTGTTTTTAAAATTAGTTTTAATTTAATTCAAGGCACGATGCATAATAATTATTTGCCTTTAATTAATTTAGGAAAAAGGACCATACTTTGAATAAAAAGGAAAAAATTGCCCACTGCAATACTATTGCAGATGCAATCTGTTCTTCTTCCATTAAAACACTTCAAGATTTTCCTAAATATTTAGGTGTCGGTATTGAAACATTTTTAACATGCATTGATGATGCAGACACCGATGTTCGTATGACAGCTGATGAATGCCTTAACCGGACGATAAAAGTAAATATTTAAAATATTCAAATACAATTTTTATGTAACATAAATCTCGTTCGAATTTCGAAAAAGACTTTGCTAGAGTCTAACATTGGTCGTCTTCAAGTGGAATTATTTAAGGAGATAAAAAAGAATGGTAATTCTCGCAGTTTACGTGCGGCTTTATGGCGATTTGCTGATCTTTGTCATTTAATTAGACCTCAGAAATGCAGGTGAGTTGGTGTAATTTATTACTATATAATGTTAAATTATATTTTCTAATGAATGCATTTTAAATTTAGACCATACATGGTAAATCTTACCTTGTGTTTGGTACAAATTGCTCGTCGAAGTGAAGAAAGTGTTCAAGAAACTTTAGCAACAGCGGTGCCAAAAATATGTTCAGTTCTTGGAAAATTTACAAATGATGGAGAAATTAAAGTGATAAAGAATTATGAAAATAATTATTTGTAGTTTATGAAATTGTAACTTTTTATTCAGACATTATTGAGATCTTTTCTTCAAAACCTGAAATCCCCTTCTGCAGTGTTAAGACGCACGTCAGCTGCTTGCTTAACAGCAATTTGCCAACATTCTCGCAAACCTCACCATTTTTTTGCGTGGTTACTCAGTAATTTGATTGGTGAGATAGAATAAGATTACTGAAATTATGCTTATGAATTTAATACTGGTTTAAATAAAAGATTGCGTTGTTCCTGTAAATCATGGTTTTGGAGAGTTTACAGTATTAGGAGTGTTGCTGTGCTTTCGTCATCTTATTCCGCATCTGAATCTTCCTTTATCCAATGATTTTGCTTTTGGAAAATTTGGTCATCGTACTAAAGAACAGGATTATCAAGTTACTATCGATCATTTGCTTCAAGTACGATTCAATATGCTCATTAATTAAACACAATTAAGTGCAATTAAATGTTTAACTAGGTTTACGAGTTGATTCTATATTATGTTCAACATGAGGATCATAATATTGCGACTTCAGCGCTGGAATCTTTACTGCAACTTTTACGTACACCTCCTAAATTACTGCTTGGTATATTATTACAGACAAAGGGAATACAGAGGACACACATTTATTCTACCGATAAAGACTATTTATCATTAACTAGAGCTGGAAGTATGTTTTATTAAAAAATATTTAAATTAAATATTTAATATTAGCACTTTTGATAGGCGAAATAGGCTCAATTCCATCTTTAGCAGGAGATGATATTACTTTAGATGATGAAACTGAATCGATATATTTGGGATATCGCAATGGTATTGCTTTTCGTTTACGTTTTATTTAATTTGTAACAAAGGCATTTTAATTCTTTTAAAGCAAATTCGGAAATGGCTTCAAATACTGAACCCGAAACGATTTCGAATTATAATAATGAAGAATTCGTCGATTCAATTAGTTGTTCTTCCGTGGCTGATGATACCGTCGATTCATCTTCTGACTATTCAAATATTCAAATTGGACGCTATTTAGAAGAAAAGATACCTGTAGTGGGAAATACTGGTAATTTAAATAATTCATTTTTTAATTTAAAATATTTTATTACTTACTTTCTATAAAACAGGAACAATTGGTCGTAGTGCGTTTAAAAAAATTATGATTAATAAAGAAAAACGAGAATGCAACGAGGCCGCGGAATCACCTGTGTCTAATTTGAACTTGACAAACACCGTTTTTAAAGTTGGAAATATAGGAAATTTTTTAGATGCTGAACCTCCACTAATTTTTTGTGCTCGTTTACTGAGTTTTTCATTTTTATTATCTGGATCAAAGGGTGGTCTTATGCCAGAAAAACATGTAAGAGTTAGTGTTAAATCACTCGCTCTCAGTTGTTTATCTGGCATTATTAATTTATATCCACGAATACTTTGCTTGCCTCTTTTTAAAGTAAACGATGGTGAAAATGGAGATTTAAGTAAAGATAAATTTTTTTGTAAAATATTTTGAGAAAATTATAATTTTGTTATAAATATTTAGGTGAAATTCAATATTTAAATGATGTTTTACTATTTGCCAAACATTCTGATCCCCAAATGCGTGGAAGTACAGCGTTGTTAATTGGAAGTTTCATTCAAGCAGCTTTGTGTGATTCAAAAGGAGATTTAGATTCATGGACTGTTTTACAAGAAAATTCCAATGGTATAATGTGCTAGGTGTTTCAATCATTTTTTTTAAATTGAAAATTATTTTTTAGTGGATATAAATATATCTAAATTTGTGAGCATTTTGCTTACGTTGCTGTCTGATGAAACTGCAGTGACTTGCAGAATGACTTTGGTAGCTTTTAAGTCTTGCATTAATTCTATAATAAATAGCTGCCATGGTCTTATTAGTCTTCAAATTTTAAATGCTATCTTGGATTGGTCTTACAGTTCATATTGGCTTGTTAAGGTATCCATATATATTATTCAATATTATAAACTGTTGTTATTTATTGATTTATTAATTATATTTAGGTTGAACTGGTGGAGCTTTTATCTGATGTTTCTTTTGTACGAATTTGTTATTTGGAACAAAAAAGTATAAAAAAGCAAAACATGTATATGCCGTGTGAAAATAGAACAATACAAGATAATGTTGTTGAAAGAATTCTATTGCCTCTTTTGGGTGACGATGATTACAGAGTTCGACAATCGACAGCTTCTGCGTTCGTTAGGTATTAATAATAGTTGTAAATTATTTATAAGTAAATTTAGAAAATTTTATTCTTTTTTATGTGGATAGAATTGTACCTAACTTATTCTATAAGCATGACTATGCTTCTCAAGACCCAATCGTCGCTCTCAGTCTTGAAAAATCTGTTGCCTTACTGGAACCAATTTTACATGAGCCACCTGTTTCTCAATGTTCCAACGCGCTTGATTTAGTTTTTCCTTATAACGTATATGAACCGGACTGCTTTAATGAAACTATTGAATCGTCAATATCACGTATTGTCAATCTCTTATCTCTGACTTTGAGCACTTCAACGTCGAAATATCTAACAGTAAAAAAACTACCATTGCAATTTGAAATTATTTTAATTACATTAGTTAAGTTACTTTATTTTTTAGCTAGGCTGTTTGCATTCACTTTGTTTATTATCTGACGAATATCCAGTAACAATATACTGTAATGCTTGGCGTTGTAGTAAAATAGATGCAGTTCCGTCTAGCAGTACAAAACAACCACCTGAAAAGTACAATTTAATTTCCTAATATTTTATAAATAACATTTTATAAAATTTTAATTATTTAGTGCAGAGATTGATTGCGAAGGTCGAGGTCTTCTTGCTTTAGTGATGTCTATATTAACAAGCACTTCGATAGCCATGGACGTTTCTGGCCATCAATATAGTTTAAAGTTAACGAGCAATCTTTTAGCAGGTTAGTTTATTTATATTTTTATTATTTTCTTTTTCATTAATTTGAATTAATTATTTTTTTAGGTTGCACGTTGAATTGTTTAGAGACATCGTCAAATTCTGAATCAGGTAGCGAAATAGAACCTTGGACAATATTTAAAGATAGCCAAGTTGCTAATATTGCTAAAGATTTATTTACTCATATTTTAAGGTATATTTAGATGCAGGTTTTACATACAAATGTTTTTCAAGTAAACTAATTTTAGAGATGTTTGTTTTTAAGATTGTTAAATATGTGTACACATTGTATTGAGGAACAGACCGGTTCTCTTTCAACTAAGTCATCTCTTCCGTCACTTCCAACTGCTGCTAACTTAAGCCCAATAAAACGGAATACTAAGAGTTTATCGGAAAGTGGCTCTACAACTTCTGCAAGTAATTTAGTTGTAATAGTATAAAAGATAAATAATTTAAAATATATTATTTTTATGAATTTCCAGAAGAAAAAGAAATTAAAGGAGTGTTTAAACCTGTAACGTCAAGTTTAACTAACACTACGTCATCACCTACGCAATCGTCATTTGGATCTTCAAGTCTATCGAATATGTTGGGGACGTTTAGTCATCTTCCTCATTACATGAAATTAATGGATGTCATTCGCGGAACATATTCGAATTATAAAGTGTCAATGGATTTAAACAACAACGACAAATTTACTCAGTTTTTACATGGCACTTTATATTCACTTTCTCAGCTTTTAGAAGTGGTTACAATTGCTGAGATGGGTCGTCACGCTGAAGAAATTTTGAAATATTTGCGTATAACAGTTAATGCCGAACCCTTGGTTACAACTCTTTGTGTTCAACAAGTAATTGGCTTTAAAAATTTAAAAACTAATATTTTTATTAAAACAGCAACTTCCTCTTATTATAGTTATTAAAATCTTTGTTTGGAACAAATTTGGCGAGTCAATGGGAAGGGTTTAATCCAAATGAAGTAGAAAATGAGGAAAGCGGTTGCAAACCCGGCCATGCTACACGATTACTATCGTCAATGAATCCTGGGCTCTATTATTATTGCTTTACTTCACCTTGTACTCAACTGGCTCAATCTTTAGGAAATACTGGAGTAAAAGGAATCAGCTCAATATCAGAAAATAAAAGAGAATCTGGGTATTATTAATACTAAATTGAAAAAAATAAACTTTAAGTAAAATATTTTGTGGAACAGTTGGATAAGTTGCATAAAGAAAAAATGGGAACGAAAGCTGCCAACAATGAGTAAAACTATTGGAAAAGGAGATAAATCAAACTTAGCTGCATATATAAGACTGTTTGAATCATTAGTCATCAGGGTAAGTTATAATATTTTGGGAAATTTACTAAATAATTATTATATTTTTGTCTTTAGTCTTTAAAATTGTATACTGTCACCAGTTCTGTTCCATTGCAATGTCAAGTACTACAACTCTTATCGCAGCTAGTGCGCCTTCGTGTAAATTATTGCTTATTGGATTCGGAGCAGATATTTATTGGATTCATTGTTAAGCAGTTCGAATATATTGAAGGAGGGCAAATACCGTAAGATGATTCATTTGAATATTAACAAAATATTTTAATAAATGTTTTTTTATTATTATTCAGAAATGCTGAGCAACTTATTCCTAATATTTTTAATTTTTTGGTGCTTTTATCGTATGAGCGTTATCATTCCAAATCAATTATTGGAGTACCTAAAGTTATTCAACTTTGTGATGGTTTAATGGCCAGTGGACAGCCAGTTGCAACTCATAGTTAGTATTTTAATTTGTTTTATTCATTTAAATTTTATTACTGTACTGTATTATATTTTACGCAGTGATTCCTTCTTTATTACCAATTGTTGAAGATTTATTTATGGTGCGTGGCATTGTTTATAAATCTGACGCTGGTAAAGAATTAGACACTCAACGCGAAGTGATGGTGTCCATGCTATTAAGGTTTATATGTCACAGAGAAGTAATTGAAATATTTATTATGATATTGCAACAAAGCCATAAGGAAAACGAAGATCGTTGGAAAAAATTGTCTAGACAAGTAATAGATAGTTTACTACCATGTTTACTAAAACTACAGGTAAGCGTTTATTAACATTTATTTAAATTTATTGCATTAAAAAATTTGTTGTAGGTCAACATTGATGATCGTGTGTCTTTAGATGTGACACATAGACTAATGCAAACGCTAGCTCCTTCAGTCTTTCGTCCAGTTGATACGTTGCTTCGTTCTGTTTTGACGGAGCCTTATGATCTGGTTAGCAACATTTTGTTTTAGTTACTGTTATTCTTTATGCAATTTCAATGTATAATTGTTAAATTTTAGAGCACTTTGATTGGTCTAAAGCGTTGGCTTGGATTTGTATTGTTAATTTTAAGGACACTTATAGCTCAAGCTAAAGAAGAAGTAGTTTTAGGGCGTTTGGCAGAACTAAGATTAACAGTCAACGTTTTAAAATCTACTTTATCTATACATAAAGCGAAAAAAGAATCTTCATTTATCTGTGATCCTGTATCGAAAGATGATGATCTCTCACCGTGTGAAATTCTAACTCCTGAAGAAGTTCTTGCCAGGCAATTTAATACCAATCTTATTTAATTTTTGTTACAATTGTATTAATGTTATTCTTTCTCTTTTAGATTTTTATTGCAAGTTATTGGATTAGTAGCTTCTGAAATTCGTACATTGATTTTTGATGTTTCCGTGTCGAAGAACGACACTGAATTTTTATGTCAGCAAATGGCACACTTGCTGTTGTATACTACCCACATGTTTCAATCAGGTAAAATTTTAATAATCGATAATAAATTATTTAGTTTAAATTAATCTTTAATTTTAGGTTTTTATCGACGTATTGCGAATGTTTGTATGACAATGATAAAAACCGACATTGAACCAGATTATGGATTTTATAGCACATCTGAAATTAATAATTCATTTCTTGAGATTGCCGTGGTTCACCCTACGTTAACATTACAGTGGTGTAATTTATTAATTTTGCTCAACTTTGACAGTCAGAGATTTTGGAGTTTAGTTTTACGAACACCCTTATCAAGAAGACCATCGTATTCCACGTAAGTAATTTATTTTACAAATAAAGAATTTTAGTATTAAATTAATGAATAAAATTAGATCTGGAGCTTTGAATGTGAACACTGAATCATCCTCGAATTGCAATTTAGAGTTGCTTAATAGAGGTGGTTTAATTCTGTTCTGCGATTATATTGTAAGTTGGATTTGTCTTTACGTGTATTTTAATAAATTTGATATTTATTAGTAGTATTTTCAGTGCGAAAATTTAAGCGATGCTGAGCATATGACATGGGTAATTGTTAATTGTATTGGTGAATTGGTTCAACTTCATTCCGAACCTCCTGTAAATGATTTAATTAGGTAGGCCTCACTACTGTAATTATACAGTATTATTATTTTTTAGTGCATTTAAATTGAATTTTTGATTATTTGATTGAATTTAGCAATGTCCATCGAAATCATGCTGCTAGTGGATTATTTATTCAAGCTATAAATACGCGATGCGATAATATTAACAAGGTTACTGTAAAACTATTGTTTTGTTTTGACTTTGTTTAATGTATTTTGATTTTAGCCAAGCACTGTGAGGAAAATTTTACTTTGTTTGGAAGCAAGCCATCACAGCCAAAGTGGTGCTTTACTTACACTACTGATTGAAAGATTTCTTCCAACTTCCCATTTAGCTATTGCGCGAATGTGTGCTTCAATGGCTTGCCGACGAGTTGAAATGCTGCTAGCAGAGGCTAATGAAGAGAGTGGCAATCACTTAACTTCTAACGATATTGATCAGTTATTAGAATCTATGAGTACCAAAGGAATCTCTAAAAAGTACTTGAAGTTATTGATTTTAATTAACTAGACTATATTTATAATTACAGTACATGTACATGTATTTAAATGGCGTTTTTTGCAGGCACACACGATTAGTAATGATATTACACAAATTGAAAGAGCATTGGTTTTCCAAACGTAGTGATGAACCTGGGGAATCTTCTTCAATTGTGGATGCACATCTATTAAAGATTGACAAGGTTTTTTAAAGTTTAAGTCTACACTATTTTTGAAAGCTTATTTAAATTGAAATATTATGCAGGTCAATTACTTAAAGCTTGTGAAGAAGCAATGCTTTGGTGAATACGCCGGGAAAACTCAATCTGTAAAACTGCTTTCGAAATTAGAATTTAACGATCAACTAGCCGTTATGGGCTCTAAAGTACCTTTATTATCTATTTTTTTCTAATTTATTTTAATAATTATGCGTATATTTTTCAAGGAATTTAGCGTGAAAATCTTAGAAGATTGTTTATTTTACGGTGCAAATCAATTTTTAGAAGAATTAAAAGATTCCGAATCAGGCCAAGAATCTCCCCTTTCACCACAATCACATACAACAGGGGGTTTAGCTCTTTTTATATCTGCGCAACAAACAATGCTGCGTTACATTGGACAAATATTAAACTTAATTCCTGTTCCAAGTCAAGTATATAATCCCGGAGGATCACCAACTTGCCAAAAAGAAGCTAAATATATCCATCTTCTTAATGAATTATTTTTGGATACTTCTTTTTGGGTTTTACTCAAACAATTAGTACCTAGTTTAAGACAATATTTGAAATTCTTTCGAATTCACCCAGCTTTTAGTGACATTTCTTATTCAAACTCTACAGATATTGTTCGCTTTTGTGTTCTAATTTTAGAGGTAATTTTGCAAGTTGAAATTAGCTTTATGTGGTTAAATGAATAATTGTATTGAATATAATTATTAGGCTTTACATTGGACTCTGATAAATGGTGATTTTTCTCCTTATTTGCTGCACTTGTCTCTTGATATTTTTAAACGGGTTCTTGGAGATGCAAATTTGGCTACTATTTTAAGTCAAAAGGAGCAAATTAGTTGGACTTGTAGTTGTATTCACAGCATTTACTGTATATATTTTAGTGGTACGGTAATTAATAGTTTTTTTTAACTTAAATTAAATAGAATGATAATTCTATTTTGATTTTATCTTGCAGTTTATAAATATTCTAAACCAAGTTCCAATCTACTTAAATTGTTACCATGGATTTCCTCAGCTGAATGTGAAATGAAACGCGCCGCAATATGCTGTACTAATATAGCTAGCATGATTTTACATATGGAATCACAGCAATTAAAGCATATTCCTGATTTTATAAAGGAATCCCTTCACACAGTCGTAATTGGTATACCATATAATATTATCTTAAAAGATACTTGTACTAATGCGTTTATAAAATTGTATTTAAAAGGTTTAGCTCGTCATCCACTAGTGAATAGTTACGTAAGAACTGCTCCGGCTGCTTGGCAATTAGATTGGATTCCAGATAGTCAAAAAACTGTAACATCAATCGTTGTTCCGCCTTTACCAGTTGATCTTTTGCAAGAACGAGATGTTCTTTGTCAGTTTATTTATAGAGTTAATTTATTAGGTGAGGAAAGAGATTTTGTAAATGATATTTACTAAAATTAATTTAACTATTAGGCTGGACAAAGCGGCAGCAGTTTGAAGAAACTTGGATGGCTTTATTAGGTGTTTTAAGTGCTGTCCCATCTGGAGAAATTTTGAACGCCGAAGTAATATTTTTAAAATTAATGTTTTAATGATTTAAGAATAATATCCAAATATTTAGGACGATATTGAACATATTCACACCGCAACTTTAGCTATTAAAAGTATTACTTCACTACTTTTGCAAACATTATTGAATCCTCAAACAGGAAACACCTATAATGGTTCTTATCTTAAACATCCTTGTGAAAATCCAATTTCTTATCTAACTACAAAGTAAGAAACGAAATTTTATTTATTGGTTTTATTAATCAATTTTGATATTTATAGTAGAGGCAAAAAATTTGCTAATTTATGGAGTTTTGTCAAATCCGGGAACCAAAATCAAAGTACAAATTGCATTTCTCATGAACAAATTGATTCACCGCTCCATTTATCGAGCATGATGACTAATACCAAACCTTTAACAAAATATTATTGTGCTAGTCAGGTAATTGGCAGTAATATTTAAAGTTTCATGGTGATGTCTAATTTTTGTTTTGTGTGTGGAAAGGTTTCTCTAGATTTCTTAAATGTCGCTGTTGGCAATCGCTCGATAAATAAAAGAGGCCAAGAAGCGTTTGACGAGTTAAAAAGTAATTTGTTAGCCAGCAATTTAGATATTCATTCGTGCTTGCACTTTTTGTTGGATTTATACTCTCAATGGTTGTCGCCTACATCCGCAGCTTCTATGCACATTTCGCTTGTCTCTGAAGCGGTGCGATCTGTAAGACTTGTTTTATAATTAATTTTATTTCTTGTTTTACTGATTTCGTTATTTAGGTAATTATGCTTTCTGATATTTTTACGGAAATTTCACAATTTGAGTGGATGCTGGACATTTTATTGGACTTGTATCAAACGCATCCAGCAGAAGACGAAATAATGGCTCAATATTTAGGATTAGGAATTTGTAAGGCTGTGGCTGTTTTGGGATTGGTATGTAAAAATCAAGGAAATCAAAAATTATTAATAAATCGTAAGTTAAAATAAATCATGATTTTTAAATTTGTAGAACACAGAGCTAGTTGAAAGTGTAAGAAAAGTGGTTGAAACTAGTTTCAAAAGTACCTATTTATCGACTAGAATATTGGCGTTACATGGGGTGAATTATTTATTAGAAACGGGAGATAACGAAGTGTTGCAACCCATTATTTCAAATTTGTGCGACTATCTCCTTCAACATATGCCAAATCTCCGATTGTAAGCATTTGTTTATTAAAAATATTATTAACTTTACTTGAGCTTGGTTTATTATTTATATAGATGTAGTAGTAGGAGTGAGGATCATTCTCTTGTCATGTGGAAAGTAGCATTTTATTTATTGGAGAATTTTAAAAGTTCTATTTCTGAAGCTGATTTTAGCAAAACTATATTAAAGGTAAACAAAATGCTTAAAATAAAGCAAGCTTCCAATAAATTGTAATTTAATTTATAGCTTGCGTTAGAGCAAATAGGATCACCACAGCAAACTTGCATGGTGGGAATGTGCATTTCTCACGGCTTGCAAAGACTTGTTTTGACAAATACTATTTCCAGCAAATTAGCTGATCCAATCGTTAAATTGGCAGTTGATAGGTATTATAAGGCGTATTATTATCGTTTGAAACTATAAAACTAAAGTTTAATATTTTAGATTTTGCCTACCTAATCCCGAACATTCGTTAAGCTCTTTGAATTTAATTTTATCGTGCATTTATTCAGGTAACTATTAATAAATTTTAATTTGGATTATACATCCTTGTGCTAAGTTTATATTTTTTAGAGCAAGCAAATTTAAATCCTGAGCATTACTTGATAATTTCCAAGCCAAATGATTCTGACTTACTAATTACTGCTATGGAAAAAGTGACTATTCTTTTCAACAGGTTAAAATTCAAACATAATATTTTGCCTTTCATTTTTTAAGTTTTTAATTTATACTTTTTTTTGTAGGATGAAAAGAAGTTATCCTAGCGAAGCGGAAACTATTGCCATTGTTTTGCCTACATTGATGACTGATCATTTTCCTCTTAGTGAAATCATGAACAAAGTAATAGGAGAGTTCATTTCTAACCAACAGCCGCATCCTCATCTCATTGCGGCTATTGTCTTCCAAGTATAAACTCTGAGGCTTTAAATTTTTACAGCAGATAATTATATTTCAATTGATCCATTAGGTTTTTGAAGTGGCTCATCAACAGGGGCAGTTTGCGCTAATTCGAGAGTGGGTTCTTTTGTCGTTATCAAATTTTATGCAACAATCCCCAATGTCAATGGCAATATGGTCACTTACTTGTTTACTAATTAGTGCCAGTGCCAATTCATGGCTTCGAGCAATGTAATATTTAAATTTAACTACTATTTGTTCGTCAATTAAAAAAAGCTAATTTTTAATTTCTTTATAAGATTTCCATTGGTTCAGGAAAGAATGGGAAAATTAGAAAGTCAGGATTCATTGTTGTTTTATCTTGCAGCTGTTGATTTTCATAGCCAAGTATGTATTTGCTAATAGTCAATTTTTTTAATTTAAATTTTCCAATTAATTTTTTAATATAAGTTGGTTGATGAGAACGAGAGAAAAACATTTTTTTCAACAATAACATCTGTTGCAAAACCTGGAACGCCATATTCTGAAGTATTGAAAAGGCTTCAATTATGATTGTGATAAATAATTAATTATATTTATAAAGACTAATTTTAAGACATTCCAAATGATCGAGTATGCTGTAAAGTCTTTCCCTGAATTATATAACTTCATTTTAAGTCACAAATTACTATTTTAATTAGATAAAAGAGAATCATTATTAAGAAATTTTGTGGGAAAGCTAGAACTGGCGTAACAAAATTTGGTGATAAAAGAAGATTTTGCAAAAATTTTCTTTTTCCACTATATTTTAGAATAAATTCAGTTTTTCTTCCCATGAAATAAAATATTTTATCGCAAAATTAAATTTATATAAAATCGTGGCTAGTCTGATAGATTCCACTCGATTTAGAAATAATTGTTAATTATTGTTAAGACTGAATAATAATTAATTTGATAATTATAATAATAATTGTATAGAATAAATTTCTTAAAATATAATTACGGTATAACAAGTTTTTTTATTCTCCATTTCTGCTTTATTCAAAAAGTATACAGTATTTTTTAGTCTTTAACTTTATTTAAAAAATCCGCCGTCTTGGAAAATTTTTATTAGATTATTTTTTTCTGCTTCATTGAGGGGCTGTAGTGGAGATCTGGGATCGCCTCCATAAAATCCATACAAATCCAAAGCACATTTTACTCCTGCGATTCCAAACTTTTTGGTTACCTAATTCACAAAAATAAAAGCACTTTAAAATCTTAAAAAGATATTTTTCTTACAGGTTGTTTTATACTCACGGCCCAATTGGGGGCTATTAATCTGTGTTGCAACTCTTTGGCTTCACTATATTTTTGCTCTTTAACTAAATTAAACAATTGGCAAGCTTCTTTTCCTAAAATATTTCCAGAAGCAAAAACGCCTCCGACGCACCCTAATAATTGCCACTAAATTTTACCGTCATGGATGAATAATAAAATTTAATTTTTACCAGTCATCAGTGCTGGCATAAAAAACCCTGCGGACCCGGCAAGAATTTGAAAATTGTTCCCTTGAGTTTTATGAACCATGTAAGATAGTTTTGATATCTACAAAATATTCTTAATTATATAACGAATTAATATTGTTTTAATTTATAGCCCTTGCATCTCCGCCACTTTCTTTCATGCCAATAATATTTGGATGTGACGAAAGTCTAACTACTACATCAGGATCCAAATCGATGGTCGTATTTGCAGGAACACTGTATAAAATAACTGGAATTGGGCTGGAATCTGCAATCTAAAAAAGTAACTTTTGATACTTTAAACTGTCATAATAATTTATACTATAGCCGTACGGGGCCATAAACGCATTGTTTCACCTGCTGATAATGCGACTCAATTGCATTGGCTGTTAATTTTCCCTTGTAGTAACTCGGTGTTACCACAAGGACTGCATCAGCGCCTGCATCCGATACTTTTTTAACAAATTGAATGGTTTCAATTGTAGCTATATTATAAGTTTATTTAAAAAATAATGTAAACATATTAATAGTTGCGAGGTCGAAACCTAAAATTATTAACAAAGATTTAACATACATTCGCATCCCGAACCCACGATTAATAATTTTCTACTTTGAGCCGAAATAAAGGACCTCAGTGCCTTTACCAATTGAATGCGCTCATCACTGGTCAAGCTAACCACTTCCCCAGTAGAACCCAAAACAACGTAACCTACAACAATAAAGTTTTAAGCAAATATTTATTGATTTTAAAAGTTTTGATAGAGCCCCGCCTTTAAAAGGTATTGACTGCCATTTTTGTACATTTTCTTTTAACTTGTCCCATGCAATATACTCCCTGTTATCAAATGGTGTAGCGATGGCAGGAAACACTCCACTTAAATCTAAACTATGCACCAAACGATTATGTACGATTCTCGTATTGCATTTTAATAATAAGGAATATTTAGAAAGCAGAAACAATTTATTCATTTTCGGTTTTGATCGTCAGTAAAAAGTTTAATCAAGGTCAAATAATACATGATAAATAAATAGTCAATACAATCAATTGCTCCAAAAAAAGTAAGGTCATTGATGACCAAATGCTATGACGTTATGCAATATAGAATCAATGAGCTTTGTTCAGCCCTAGGGATGGTTTTATTTTGTAGAACGCTATTTTCATTCACAAATAGCAGACGCTAAATTTTAAAATAGCGTATTTATTGTCAAGATTGCCGCCATTCTGGTCTTGTGAAATTTTGTTTAAGGTTCCAAGTATTTTAAAAATTGGCTTGCTTTAATTTTGATGAAGTCAATTACTGTAGAAGAATAATCTGCTTTGTTTGAAATGTATATCAAACAGGTTGGTTCACTAATAATTCTAGTTAGGCTCTTAACGAATACCTAAACGCATGTAGCCTAAACATTTGTTTACAAGAGATTTTTCTCTTCGCTATGGTGAGAATTTAAAATTTCTCATAATTATTTTTTAATGGTTTAGGTAATCATTCAAGGTTTTCGAAGTTATAGGGAACAAACTGTAGTAGAGCCATTCAGTCCAGGACATAATGTTGTTGGTAAGAGATTTTCTCATGCGCTACATGTATTTTTATTTGAATTTTATTATTGTTATTGCGCAGTGGGAAGAAATGGGTCTGGAAAAAGTAACTTTTTCTACGGTGTGTAGTATTTGTTTCTGATTGTAAATTTAAAGCGTGATTTATTCATTAATTTTGCATCATTCATTAGCAATTCAATTTGTGCTTAGCGATGAGTTTTCTCATTTGCGACCGGAGCAACGTCAAGCACTTCTTCATGAAGGAACTGGGCCTCGTGTAATTTCGGCTTTTGTGGAAATTATTTTTGATAACTCAGACAATCGTCTTCCAGTATAAATTAATTAAATTTATTTAATGCAGCCTACATATTTTATTGATTTTATATTTGTTTAAGATCGAGAAAGATGAAGTTGTTCTTAGAAGAGTTATTGGATCTAAAAAAGATCAGTATTTTTTAAACAAGAAAATGGTGACGTTAGTATCTTTTAGTCAAATTGAATATATAATTGAATTAGTTTCAAAGTGTTGACAAATTTTAGAAAAACAGATGTAATGAATCTCTTGGAAAGCGCCGGATTTTCTCGGAGTAATCCATACTATATTGTTAAACAAGGAAAGGTCAGCCTTGTTAATTAAGTATAATTAGATCTAAACTTTTTATTTATGCTTTTGGGGTGTTTTAGATTAACCAAATGGCAACAGCGCCTGATTCACAAAGATTGAAACTGCTTCGTGAAGTTGCCGGAACTCGTGTATACGACGAACGTCGTGAAGAGAGTAAAACCATTCTTAAAGAAACGGAGGGAAAGCGAGAAAAAATTGAAGATCTTTTAAAATATATTGACGAACGTTTAAAAACTTTAGAAGATGAAAAAGAGGAATTAAAAGAATATCAGAAGTGGGATAAAATGAGAAGGTAAATTAAATTGTATTATATCTTTTACTGATTTATTAAAAAAATGTTTTTTATTAGAGCTTTAGAATACACAATTCATGATTACGAATTAAAAGATACGAGAAAAAAATTAGAAGAAGTATTTTGTTTTATTTTTTATTACTTTTATTTATAATTAATAATAATTTATTTTAGATTGATAATAGACGTGAAGATAGTGGTTCTGTTACTGAGAAACTTCGAGAAAAACTACAGGAAGCTATTGATAGTATAAAGGTATAAAAAAATATTAATGTTTTATATTATGTGCCCCTCTTAATAATTATTACTTCTTAAGGTACTAGGAAAAGAATTAAGAGAAGTAAAATCAAAAGTTTCAAGTGGTAAAGAAGAAAAAGAGAATTTATCGATTGAACAGCAGTCATTGTTGCAAGATAAAACTAAATTGGAACTTCAAATAAAAGACCTTTTGGATGAAGTGGAGGGAGACAATAGTTCTAAAGTAGGAGATTATTGTAAAACTAATATTAGTGTTATGATTAATTAAATCTTATTTGAATTATGTAGAAACGAGCAGAGAAAGAACTAGAAAAGCTCAAGGATACCATCACTCAAAAGATGTCAATTCTTGAAGCGTTAAGACCGCAGTATGAAGAGCAAAAACGACGAGAAGAAGAATGCACGAGAGAGTAAGAAATTATAATTAACAATGTTACATTTTTACAATAATACTACATTACATTTTTGTAATAAAGATTAGCTTCAAAGGAACAGAAAAGGAAAGAATTGTATGCCAAACAAGGTCGAGGAAGTCAATTTACCTCAAAAGAAGAACGTGATAAATGGATTCAAAAAGAATTAAAATCTTTGAGTAGAGCAATTCGCGATAAGAAGGAGCAGGTTAGTTTTAATTTGTACTAAATAATTCACAACCAATAAAATTAAAGTTGTGATTCAACCCTTATTAGATTGAGCGTCTTCAAGAAGATCTTCATCGAGATGGCGAAAAAAAAATTGAACTTGAAACTAAAATTGAGGTTTGTTATTAATTTTTAACAAGGCTTTATTTTTTCTTCAAAATTATTTAATATTTTAAATTTTAGGAATTAACTAAAGAAGTTGAGAATCATCGTGTCAATATTGATCATCAAAATAAAAGCTTTTACGAAATGAAAAAGAAAAAGGACGCGTCACAGAATGAGCGAAAGTGAGATTTTACTTTGCGGTCATGTATTTTTTACTAAATAAAATTTTAAACTAGTGAGTTGTGGCGACAAGAGAACGCGATGCAACAAAATTTGGCTACTTTAAAAGAAGAATTAACCAAAAAAGAACAAGGATTACGATCGATGACGGGAAAAGTAAATTGAATTTAGGGGACATCCATAATTTTATGTCAACAAAATAGGGGGGAGGGTAAAACTTTGCCTAAAAATTGTTGACATAAGAAATGGGTTCTCTCCTTGATGGATAATAATATGATTATTAATTGCTTTGATTTTAGGCAATTTTAAACGGACGTGATAGCGTTCGTAAGGTTTTGGAAACATTTCGTGATAAGGGTGGTCCGTGTGGTCAAATTGCCAATAATTACCACGGTTTAATGATTGAAAATTTTGACTGCGACAAAACTATTTATACAGCGGTAGAAGTAACTGCTGGAAACAAGTTAGACATCAAACTTTTGAAGAGAAAAAAAAACGTGTAAAATCTTGTCGATTTATTTTTAGATTGTTTTATCACATTGTGGAGTCAGATCGAGTTGGAACTAAAATATTACAGGAAATGAATCGACAAAAACTGCCTGGAGAAGTGACATTTATGCCGTTGAATCGTATTCAAGTTCGCGATACTCCATATCCACAAACTAATGTAATAAAACCTTGAATTTTTTTTCTGTTGTTAATTACTTAAGTGCACTTTTATATTTTAGGATGCCATTCCGATGATTAGTAAACTGCAATTTGAAACAAAATATGAAAAAGCAATGGTTTACATTTTTGGAAAAACTTTGATCTGCAGAAATTTAGAAGTCGCTACACAATTAGCTAGAACAACGAATTTAGATTGCATCACTTTAGAAGGTAAATTTATTATTTTATTATTGGTTTATAAACTAATTTTTTATTAATTGAAATTAGGCGATCAAGTAAGTCACAAAGGAGCACTCACCGGTGGATATTTCGACACCAGAAGATCTCGTTTAGAAATGCAAAAAGGACGAACTCAACTATTAAAAGAAGTTCAACAGCAAGAGACTTCATTTGGTGGTCACAGAGAAAAATTAAATGATATCCTTTAAATATTAAAAGGTTGTCATTTATAATAATATTGTAATCATTCTTAATCGATAAATACAGCTAGAAAAAGAAATCAACGTCATTGTTGGAGAAATGCAAAAAACCGAAACTAAAAATAGTAAAAATAAGTAAGTCTAGGCTTCAAAATTAATCTTGAATTATTGTATTATAATGTCATTTTATTATTGAAAACTTTTTTAGAGATGCATTTGATAAATTGAAAGCTGATATTCGGTTGATGAAAGAAGAACTGAGCGCTATTGAAAGGTCGCGGCAGCCTAAAGAAAGGAGTTTAGCCAGTTTGGAATCTAGTTTGAAAACAATGGAGAGTACTGAAGAATCATTAAGAAGTGAACTTCAGCAGGAATTGCTATCTCAGTTAAGTATCGCAGACCAAACGGAAGTGGATAATCTCACCGATGAAATTCGTCAATTGACTCAGTTTAATAAAGAAGCTTTTAGTGAAAGAATGAGGGTATGTGCGTTGTTTTAACATTGAGAATAATTTTTAATTGTAAGCTGAATTATTAGTTGGAAGCCGAAAAAAATAAATTGGAAAATCTTTTAAGTAACAATTTAATGAGACGAAAAGAAGAGTTAGTGGCAGTAAGTTTATAAGTTAAGGTTAAATTAAAAGTATAATGCCAATATCAGATTTGAAATATGTTATACTTTTAAGGCTCTTCAAGAAATATCATTGGAAGATAGAAAAAGACGTCTTGAAAATAGCCAAGCTGAATCTGCGTCCGTTTGTAAAAGAATTGACGAAGTTAAAAAAAATTTAGAAGGTAAAAATTCTTGCAAAGGATTATGTAGCAAAGAATTATAAAATGCACTTACTTTCAATTGCTCCCGTTATTTATGTAGATTTGGATAGCAAATTACAACGTTGCATGGATGATCAAAAAAGTACACAACAAAAATTAGAGAATTGGAAGGTATTTCAAAATCTGTTTTGTTATCTATTAAAAATTAATTTTTGTTTTATAAACTAGGGAAAAGAACGTGAAACCCAAGAAAAACTGAACGACGATTCTAAAGACTTGGAAAGAATGGTCAATAAGCAAGCTCTGCTATTAAAAAAAGTAATAAAATTTGTCGAGGTGAACGTAACTCCAAAAATAAGTGTAATGTATTAATTAACAAAATAGAAAGAAGAATGTACCAGAAAAATTCGCGAATTGGGATCATTGCCATTAGATGCGTTTGATAAATATCAAAATCTATCATTTAAACAGGTAAAAGTTAATTTACCTTTTTTATTTTGACGTTTATTAATACTTTTGGTTCTGAAATATCTTAAGCTTTTTAAAAAACTGGACCAGTGCAACCACGAACTTAAGAAATACAGCCATGTGAATAAAAAAGCGTTGGATCAATTCATTAATTTTTCTGAGCAGAAAGAAAAACTTATGAAACGTAAAGAAGAGCTAGATCGAGGACACGCTGTAAGTAAACTTATTTTTTTTGTTGCATATAATACTTTGTTCAATTATTATAAATCGTATTTAGTCAATCACTGATTTGATGAATGCTTTGGAGCATCGAAAATACGAGGCGATTCAACTTACATTTAAACAGGTAATTTAACATTAAGAATTGTAAACCCGACAGTTATTTTAATTTCGAATACAATAATATTACAGGTATCAAAAAATTTTACGGAAGTATTTAAGAAATTGGTTCCTCAAGGAAACGCAACCTTAATAATGAAAAAAGGCGACATAGAAGAAGGAAATTTTTCTGAAAATGTATGTTGGATTAAGAATTCATTTTCTGATTTTAATATTTTATACTATTTTAACAAATAGGAAGTTCCAAATATACCTCAAGTTGAGCAATTCACTGGTGTCATGATTAAGGTGATAAAAGATAAATGTTTAATAAAAAGTAGGCTATGACATTGTATTTGATTTCGCTAAAATACCCCGTGACTTGATATTAGGTTTCTTTTACTGGGAAATCAGCAGAGATGCGGGAAATGCAACAGTTATCTGGAGGACAAAAATCTTTAGTGGCGCTTGCTCTTATTTTTGCTATCCAAAAGTGCGATCCTGCTCCGTTTTACCTTTTTGATGAAATTGATCAAGCTTTAGATTCTCAACATAGAAAGGCAGTTGCTGGTAACGCTAATAATAATAATTATTGCTGTTTAAAAGTGTTTTTAACAAACTTTTTATAGATATGATTCACGAACTTACTAAAAGTGCGCAATTTATCACTACAACGTTTAGACCAGAATTATTGGATAAAGCGGACAAATTTTATGGTGTCAAGTTTAGAAATAAAGTAAAAGATTATTTTTATATAATAATAAAATGTGTAAGTTAACAATTTCTGTTTATTAAGGTGAGTCACATTGAATGTGTAACACAAGATGAAGCAAGAGATTTCGTAGAAGATGATACAACGCACGGTTAGGTACTTTTGCATGTACTGTATGACATTGTATTAACATTGTCTATTTATTTCGACTATGCTACACAGTTTAATCTATACTGATTATATTCATTCATCAAAATCATACGTACTGTATTTTAATTTGGGGTTGTACTAGTATTATACAATACACAGTTTGCCATACTGAAAGCAATTTTGTCTAGATTCTGTCTGCTATCGGAAAAATCGCAATGCATTATGATTTTTATGTTTTAACACCATGTGATGTGATTCTACTGTAATATACGCGAAAACGGTTTACATCGATTATTTTTATCGCAGCATGACTTGAAGTTTATCATAGCCTCCTTTTTTTATATTTTTATATGTGAAACAAATAAGGTAGCTTTATTACTTCTACCTTGGAGTCGAGGCCTATGATTTTAATGATGTAAATCGTTTACCATTACCATTGAATCAAGGAGGAAAAACTTAGAGAAGATTCAAAGGTAAAATTAATGATAACGTTGACGATTCAGTGGTAAATTATGGCTCCGTTAAACAGTTTTTACAATAATCAATTTTATTTTTAAAATATTTCTCATTATTAATGTTTGTGTTTTTAAATTGGTCCAGAAATTACAGTGGCTTATGCTGGCTGCTCACTGTAATATTCAGCCCATTTTCATCGTCATGTACCCTTTGCATAGAAAGTTTCCCCTATTTCATTAAAAGAAATATTTTAAAATGAAACAAATTATTACCGAAGCTTTTTTTTTGTATTGAAAAAAAAATATATATATATCAACGTTTTAATTTTATAATTCTTTTGTGTCCATAAAATAATTAAAAATTGATTTCATGGAGAGTTATTTAACATTTTTCTATTTCCTCTTTGAAGCCGAATACTGTAACATAAAAACTTAAAGAGAGGGAGATCCATTATCGATGGGGTCGAAAATGTCCAAACCTGAAAATATCCAAACTACTGTACAATTAAACTGGTGAAACTAAATGTACATGAACTCTCAAATTGGCGTAAATTTATTTAATTTTATTTTGGTTTGTATTTGTAATTTTATTTCATTTCAGGAATTAATTTAAATTTATTTCATTTTG
>JAQGAY010000441.1:0-27559 GCA_034698085.1 Polydesmus angustus | reverse complement strand
ACTATAGTGTTTCGGACAATTAACAGAGGGCGCCCTTTCATTTCGCGGTAAATTATAAAACTACATCTACTGGACACACTATAATGTGTCTCGGGCATTTTGGCTACAGACACTTTGTCTAAAACAGGATTTTTACAGGAATTGGCAAAAAAGAAATTGCGATTCAGATTGAATAGTGTGGACGAAATTCACGTCCCACACGTAACTGTCCTTACGGAAGGCCAAGCGGTCTCATCATGCACTGCACACTACAGAGGCCCAACCTGACAGTTTGTACGGGTCGATCACAGATGGCTCTGAGGGCGAGTTCATTTTTTAATGTTCCCAAAATGGCTACTTATTTCGTCTACGGCAATAAAAGTTTCTAATTCATGCCAACGGGGCGATTATGTTGGCTTGTGTAGCATCGTGACGTGTGTTGCTGTTCAGTTATACTAATAAGAATAATAAGTTATGCTTGTAAATTGCATTATTTATATCGATGAAGAACTACCGTCATTTAAACCAAAATGAGTGAATCAAAACAACAACAATCAGAGCCGGAAATGAAGGGATGGCTATACAAATGGACAAATTATATTAAAGGTTATCAAAAGAGATGGTTTGTGCTCTCCAATGGATTACTATCTTATTACAGGTACCGTATATAACCCATGACGAGTATATTAAAATTTCTAATGTCTTGCAATAAAGCATTAATATTCGAACCGAGCCTAAAATGTGGAAATATAGTATTTAACTGACGGAATTTAATTTCGATAAGAAGACTGAATTTACTGCCATAATTAAATAGTGTTTCTAGTTTCATTAAGAGATATTATAATAAAGTGAGGAGATTAATAGCTTATTATAATTACTGTATCCGACTTGGAGCATTTTTTAACATTTTGCCAGGGAGTTTTTATTAATTAAACGGGGTTCATCTAAAAAGGATTCATTTGATTATACCAGATTATACAGTAATTAAATAATAATTATTATTATTGTCATGACATTGCAACGATCGTCATTATGCATTTATTAACATTACTGTAGTAAACGGACGGTACGATAATATTTATTTTGACGTAATGTAGCTCTGCTCAACTAAAATTATTAATGTTAGAGACAGTTTTCATTAATTTGAAATATTGGAATAAATTAAAAGTGCCGTTTTAAACATATTTAAGCGACTTTAAAGCGCAACATAATACTCGTTAAGGAGCAATAAATGTACTAAAACGTCGCGTAATGATCACGTGAGTTACTATAAAACCTGTTGTCGATAAAGATGAATTATCAGAAAAAATAAACTTGGTAACTTACGAATCAAGTAATGTCATAAAAAAAGTTGGAAATGAACAATCTTTATTAAAGAACTCGGGTTTTTTTAAAAATAGTTATAGTTTATTTGAATTCTGAATCTAATAAGGATTTTTTTATAGATCGCAAGCCGAAATGGCCCATACGTGTCGCGGTACAATCAGTTTACAAGGTGCAGTTATTCACACTGAAGATTCTTGCAATTTTGTGATATCAAATGGTGGTGCTCAAACATTCCATTTGAAAGCTACGTCAGAAGTTGAGCGACAAAGATGGGTTACTGCATTAGAGCTAGCCAAAGCAAAGGCAATCAGACACATCGAATCTGGTATTTTAATTTTCAAATATGAAAAAATGATTTAATGAATTATTTTAATTTTTTTTTTATTCTATTAGAGGATGACGAAGAATATGAAATGAACTCTCAACCAGATAAAAACGAGTTACAAACTGTTTTAAAAACTTTGGGCGCTAAACTTGAAGATTTGAGTACATGTAATGAGCTAATAATAAAACATGGTTCAGCCCTTCAACGGTCACTTGGCGAACTTGAGCAACTTGAGTTGTCTGCGGATCTAGCTACTAAAACTAAATCTGTTAACGAAAGAGCTACTCTATTTCGAATAACTGCTAATGCTATGATAAATGTAGGTGTACTATAATAGTTCGTCGGAAACCAACAATATCTATATTTTTAAATTGTATTTAATTTATTAAGGCTTGTTCGGAATATCATCAATTAGTTCAAAATCAAGGTAGAAAATGGCAAAAAATGTTACAACACGAGCATGATCAAAAACTACGTTTGGAGGAAATGGTTGAACAGTTGGCCAGGCAGCATTCACATCTGGAGCAGGCAGCGAAAGAAGTTACAACTGCATCCTTAGCTAATAAAGGTTGAGCTTTTAATATTTTAATTTTATCACAAATATAGTAATACATGTACTATATTTGTGATAATTGAAATTTGTAGGGAACAACATGTCAGACGACGAAGAATTTTACGATGCTATGGATCAGGCTGATTCAGATTTCGTTGTTACTATTCGCACTAATAAAAACCATAGGTAGCTTTATTTGCAATTAAACTATTAAAACTGATTAAGTTATAGGTTATTTTTATGAACCTTCATTATATTTTAAGACGTTCAGCTAGTGGAATAAGTGAAGTTAGTCAGGGAAGCGAAGCCTCAAACATGGTGAATGACAATATATCCACGTCTGATTCTGACGGTGAAGGAGGTCAAGAGCAAGTGGCAAAAGTGTTTACAAGGAAAAGTCAGAAGGAGAAGGTTTGGTGGCTTGTTAAAAATTGTTGTATACATTTTTTGTTTTGAATAAATATTTATTATTTCAGGGCGATTATTCGGAGGCTTTAGAATTAGAAAATTTAAATGTATCTACTATGGTCAACCCTTTTGCTTCTAGTCAAGGACGCCAAAGACGGAAAGTAATACCGGAAAGGCCAAATCATAGTATTAATTTATGGAGTATAATGAAGAATTGCATTGGGAAAGATTTAACGAAAATTCCAATGCCAGTAAGTTGATGTTAATCAATCTTTGTATAATAATTGTTATATATATATATATATTTATACTTCTTCATTGATTTTAGGTAAATTTTAGTGAACCTTTATCATTACTGCAGCGGTTGACAGAAGAATTTGAATATTCTGAAATTTTAGATAAAGCAGCAGCCTGTGAAGACAGCTGCGAACAATTGGCTTACGTTGCTGCATATACTGTTTCTTCATATGCTACTACCAGCAATCGAACTGGAAAACCCTTTAACCCATTATTAGGTGAAACTTTTGAATGCGATCGTATGGACGATTTAGGCTGGAGAGCTATAGGAGAACAAGTCAGCCATCATCCTCCAGTAGCGGCAATTCATTGCGAAGGCCGAGGCTGGGTTCAATGGCAAGAATTTTCTATGTCTAGCAAATTTAGAGGCAAATATTTGCAAATAATACCGCTAGGAATAGCTCATTTGAAATTTCATAAAACTGGTAAATTTATAATTTTATGATGTAAAATGAAATGCGCTTACCGTGCTCGCTATGTTACAGGTCACCATTATACATGGCGAAAAGTGACAACAACTGTTCACAATATAATCGTAGGCAAGCTATGGGTGGATCAGCATGGAGAAATGGATATAATAAATCATAAAACAGGAGATAGGTGTCAGATAAAATTTATTCCTTACAGTTATTTTTCACGAGAAATTCCAAGAAAGGTTATAAAATTTTAATAATAATTAACCTATATACCGTATGTTCATCTATAATATTTTAGGTTAATGGTGTTGTGATGGACAAAGACGCAATGGTAAAGTGGATACTTTCAGGAACTTGGGACAATAAAATGGATGCTGCAAAAGTCTTAAGTATTCAAAGTGATGTAAAGGGAAAACCACTTTTAGAAACTTCGCAACCAAAAACAATTTGGAAAAGACGATTGCCGCCGTAATTATGTGCTCACTTATAATATAATTGCAGTTAATTGATGACCTTTTAATTTTAGACCAGAGTATGACAAAATGTATTGTTTTACTCAACTAGCCATTCAATTAAATGAATCAGAGGAAAGTGTTTGCCCCACAGACTGTAGAAATAGACCTGATCAGAGACTAATGGAAAATGCTTTATGGGAAGAAGCCAATCAAGAAAAAGTTCGACTAGAGGAAAAGCAACGAGCAGCAAGAAGGAAAAGAGAAATAGATGTGGAATTGGCAACGCAAGAAGGTAGAATTTGATGTTTTATATTTTGTAACCATAAAAGACTTATGTTCAATACTGTTCAGGTCGGCCATATCCTAATTATGAACCGGTGTGGTTTAACAAAACTAAAGATCCTATTACTGGGAATTCTATTTATATGTACACTGACAAATATTGGGAATGCAAAGCGAATCAAGAGTGGAGTGCCTGTCCAGATATCTACTAATTGCAAGTCACAATGAAACATCTAAAACGTTTTCGCAAGTAATGTTTGCTATAATTCTGCTTTATTTATTTATCTTCAATAATTTGAATTTTATTTGTTTTCAGGCATTGTTATATATTATGCACATGCTTGACCAATTATTTTTAGCAAATATTAATTTACATTGATTTCATTTTTTTTATTGAATCGATGTATTATCAATAGGCAAAATTGAAAAACTAATTTAAAAACTAATTTTGTTTGCTAAATTTAGATTTGCGCGAAATTATATAGCTAATTGAATTCTATCTTTAACTGGTTTCTTTTTGGAAGATAGAAATTGTTTAAGTAATTAGTTAAGATGATTGTTTATCGATATAATTGAAAGTAAAATACATTTTTCTTAGATAAAACTATTGATTTTGGCATGCCACTCTTCAATTGATTGGTATGCATTTTATTGCTCAAAAAATAAGTTTTTAATTTATTAGTTTATCTTTCAAAACTTCATTTGAGAAGAGACAGTTAAATAATCATTTAAATCCTACACTTCCTTTTATCAAAATTATTGAAAAAGAATTGCCTAAATGTAAGGTTGTGATTCCTCCTTACCAGTTTTCTTACTTTTGTTAGAACTTTGCAAGAATATTAGTATACTGTATAATATCTTACAAAGTGGTGAGAAAAACAGGTCTATAGTGACAATTACCATTTATCGAATTAGTTTAAATGCAGAAATATTATACAGATAATTATCAAAAACCTTTTAATCATGAATAGAAGATTTACGTTTGTTTTTAGCAGTAAGTGAACATTTACATACAATTATCTAAATTCAGCATAATTATTAATAGTTGTTGTTTTGACACAATTTTTTAAAAAATAAAAAAAGGTATAGTTAGAAAAACGTTCTGCGAGTTTACAAAGGTGATAGGCCTATGATAGTTGACATAGCATTGTTTTTTTTTAATGTAAGGTCATTTTCTGATCAGATTTAGAGGTTTAAGACACTTCTAACGAAAGTTATTTGTTCAAGTTGTAATTGAACGTTACAAGTTACAAAGATTGTCATTCAAATTTAATTGTTATAAGTTTACGATTATACTACTAGTATTTGGCATTATAAATTAATTCCAATTATATAAAATTAAAATCTATTGCCTAGTTCTAATTTAGAAAAGAAAACAAATGTTACGGTTTTTATTCTTTATGAGGACGATCAATTCTATAAAGAAATTCGGCTACGTTAAAATACGCTAAATATTCAATTTGATCTGGAGTTGTGTCTTCATGATAATGTCCTCCTTCTCCATGCTGACTGAATCCATGAAAGTGCTCAATTCTTAAATCGTGTCCCTATTGTGAACGAGAAAGTGGTTTTAAATTGAGTAACGATAATGTTTTATTCATAAAACAATTCATTCTGAAAAGATATTAGCCATTTTATTACAGTCTACATGTATTTAAACCGGATCAGGCGATGACCCTAGGAATTTCAGAAAATTATGTAGATTGCTCAACAGGAGAACTGTTGAGCAGCAAAATCGACGAGAGCTAAGACAACTGATATCTTTTGAGTCAGTTTTCAGTAACATTTAAATTGTTAATGTTTGAATAAAATTTTATTCGTTACCGGATCACGGGAAAAGCAGACTCCCAAGCAAATAAGTGGTGCAGTCATATTAAAATATTTAAGCCAATTATTAACTTCTTCATCGCTGTTTAATGGGTCGCTTGAAAATTCAGGCTATTAAAAAGTTAATTACTTTTTAATAACCTATTTAGCATAGAAGAAAGAAGAAATAAACATTACCATCACATGCATTCGGGCTTTTCCTTTCATGACGGCAAATGTTCCTCCAATTCCAACAGTTTTTTCACCAAAATGATCTTTAATTGCGAATCGTACAGCATCCACAAAAGATAGTTCGCCAATTCGAGTTTTTACTTTTATTTGTAGAACCTATTGATTCGAATCAAAATTACTCATTTTTATATTTTAAAGTGCAATATAAATGAAATATAATACTGTATCATACTTGCGACGTTTTTCCTTCTGTTGCTAGAAAGTTCCCCATCAATGCAAAGTCTCTGCAGCTATCTTTCAGTTGATCTTGAACGCATTCCCCTTGCTAAGTTGTCAATTAAAAATCTTAATGATTATAACGAGCATTTTATTACTATTATGAAAATATGTTTAATATGCCTTATCGACATAGGAGACATATGTTCCATTTGTGTTTGAAATTGAATCAGTGGTGTTAACTTTTGCTAAAACATTTGCCATCATCTGTTGAAATTGCAATTTACATTATTGGTAATTTTATAAGTTGAAATTCTAGTTATACTTCGCAGTTTGTGCCAACTGTTTTAAATGGCCCTGCACCAGCCCCAATGAGAAAAGCCCCAGGGAGTTCTGCAAGGGTTGCTATGTTATCGAAGTCGTAAATCTTAATGGTGATTGACAGTGACAAATAAGTATGTTTTTTTTACCAATTAGTTAATGTAATTATATAATACCTTATCATATTTAACTGATGGTACAAGGTTAGGTACACCGCCGACATCTAAAATTCGAGGTTTTCCCCCAATTCCTAAGTTACAAATTTTACATTTTTTTCACAATTTATTTTGCATTCGAAGAGTTTTCAAGTGTTAACCTTGAGCTTTGAGACAGAATGGATCTTTACGCAAATCAGGGCAACTTACAACAGACACTTCAACTTCTGCATAGTTTTTTGCTAGAGCATTCGGTAAAACTTGGGAGAAACCAGACATTATTGTGATACATTAACTATACATAGTAAAAACAATCAACTATTATAATTACCTGCTGCTAGCTCTTGCAAAGTAGGTACATACAAAGGTACCTTTACTACAGAATGATTCGCCATGACAAATAAAGACAATGAGAATGCTCAACTTCTTCTTACCAGCTTCAATGTGGCTGATCTTTTGGACCACGTTCATGCACGTATGTTCAAGCAAGGAGGTGGTTCAAGCTTCAGTAAAATTGATGACAGAAGTGGTACAACAGTCGCCTGTTATCCTTGACCTTATTTAACCTTATTTTATCTTGCTTGAATTGCTGTTCAACACAACAGGCGTATATAACGCCACATTTGATCAATATAAATTTAAAATAAAGTTTTTAAACTTCATTAAGCTAGGAAATAATTATGTGGTACAGTGGTAAGCCTATTATAATTTAAATAATACCGATATATATATAATCACTATTTCAATTATAAATTAATTTTTGAAAAAGAAGATATTTATTGCTGTAGACCTATATTATATATACCTAAATAAGAGAACGCAGAACAGAAAGATTTCAGTAGGCCTATAATATTATTGCCTATAATGCCAAATTAAAACTCAAAATTGTGTCTCCAAATATCGAAAACCTCGAGCCATTTTGAACTGCTTACCTAACCATACCAAGTTTATATAAATTGAAATATTTTCGCATAGGCCTACAGACTACTTGGTTAACTAGCTACATAATATGTAGGGCCTACGTACATGCGCTGTTTTATGATACCAGCATTTGTGCTGATGTGAATCATTGCCGCGTGAAAGGTGAGAGGATTACGGTGCTTCACTCACGCTGGGGCTTGCCCGACTTCCCGATCACAATAGTTTTCACAAAAATAATATAATTATTGTTCTAACGCAAGCAACCTGGATATTTAGAATAGAGATGTAGGGGCAATTGCCCACCTTAAATTAGTATCGCAACTGCGTTTGACATTATGACTTCCGGTTTTCAAAATTTGCCTCTTGAGCTACTGTGTTTATAATAGACATTAAATTCTATATTTAATTTTTACTAAAACTAAAAATACTTGTTTTCTTAACTTAGTTATTGCTAAGAAAAATTTATAATGCAGTTTAAATTATAAAACTAATCGGTAATCCTGGCCCCATTGTGTTGCTGGCTTTTAAAAGTTTAGCGCTTAATTTAAACGTCTATACAAAAACTGAATAATTGTGGCACAGCCTTGGGTTTTGGACGGCTGGGAGCGAGGAGGACCGAGAATATTATGGGCCGGTTATGAGTTGATGTCGGTTGGTTGAATTTATCCCGTGCCAACCCAACCGCTCCCCGACCGTATTCTTTTAAATCAATTTTTTTTTTAAAACAAAAAATTCTATTTTGATTATAAAAAGGATGAATAATGGCCAATTACGAATATTATAAGTCTTTAAAATTATTAATCATATCAAATTGTTTATTTCTGTTTTAAAAGTCTCAGTTGTATTAAACGACAATTGTAAAATAATGATATTTTTATCTATATTCACAGTATTCATCTACCTTGTGAACAAGACCTATATAAATATAATTATTTGATTTTTAAGTTCGCGTATATAAAGACACCCAAATAAAAACTAAACGTTGCGTTTTGTATACTTATAATGTCTAATTATTAAGACACGTTTATATAATGGAATGTCTATTTACTAATAATAATAGAAATAATTATTTTTTGCTAGTACTACAGTACACGCAAAAATATATTTCAAATATGCGTCATTGTACAGAAAACTTTTCTTTTCAATTATTTAAAATTAGATATTTTCATTAGACAGACCGACACAATAATTGACATCTAAATAATTTAGTCTTTAAATTTTCTATAAAAAATTACTTGGTCATAAAAGTTTACGTGCAAATCAATGTTGTGATCATTCTTTCAATCGGCCAAATACCTTTTGGCCTCTGTTTATCATTGTAATTTAACAGGGAAATTAAGCTAGTATACTATGAAACTTTCATATAGAAATATTTTTCATACTGCTGTTCAATTGTGCGCTGAATTTGATGGGAGATGGTGGTAGTTGTGAGGAAGTTGGTGGCACTGAAGGAAGGACAGCCGAAGACCTGAAGTATTTTTCAATAATTTGCTTTCCAATAGTTGATGAAGTATTTGAGGAAGTATTCGAAGTTCCAGCTTCTGAATAATCGGTTGCAGATGCTGCTCCCAAGCTGGATGTCAGTCGGCGGCACAATTTTCGGGTAAAACCCACCTCATCATCGAGACTTCCGACTTCAGGCGACGATAGTTGATGCTCTAATTGCTTCTTTTTATTACATTTTAATTTCTCCGTATTTTTATTTTTAGATTGAATAAATCCCACCAAACTCGTGATTGTATTAGCTTTTTCTTGAACTTCTTTTCTCAACCGAACTATGATCAGATTTCTTGCACTTATATCTTCTCTATAACGTTCATCTTTATTTTCAATTTGATGTTCTAAATCTTCAATTATCCTTTTTCGTGAATTTAATTCGTCTTGTAGTTCTTGACAATCTTTCATTTTAGTTTCGTATTTTTTCTTCAATTCTTCAAGTTCTTCTTGTAGCATTTCTGTGACTTACTCAAAAATATATATTTATATTAACTAGAACTATATTTATTTACTAGAAGGATTTTACCTTTGTCAGACGGGAATATTCCATTAGAAATTAAATGGAGTTGCATGTCTATTTCAGGATGAATGATAGTATATTTTTGTATAATTAAATTACGAAACAGCACAATAAATATTTCTATTAATAGATTAGTTTTAAATTGTCGATTTTTACCTGAACACTGTTCTTGCAGTTTTTCAATTTCTTCATGCAAACCTTGAAGCATAAATGAATGCTCACGCTTCAGAAATTCTATTTTTTTATCATTGCTGTTTTCCATGGCAATTATTGAATGAACGATTAAATAATATTTTAAAATAAATGCGTAGAAATTATAAGTTATATTTTTTTAAGCGTATAAAAAGTAAACTCTAAACTAGTAAAGCCTAGCATATTTATGTATTCCGGTATTAAAATTATTGCTACTTAAAATATTTATAAAAAGCTCATCTTCACAAACCTTCATCCTTTTCCGGGCGCATAGATTCTGTTGATGCTGTGACCTTCGGCAGATGCAGAGCAGAGATTAAGGCAGTGCTACACTAGTTTTTATTTTATAATTAGCAATATCATAGCAATATTTTATTTTTAAATAATGGTTAAAGTTTTTAATATGTGTAATATTTATTTAGTTTAAATTTATAATACATTTTTGTAACATATTTTGCAACTAAAATTAGCTGTAATTATATTTCAAGTGTCTAGTGTAATTAATCCTGTTTGAAAAACGTGTCTTGTGGCGAGCTTCCGTAATTTTTCTCTGGGAAAAGAAATCACAATAACGTAATAATTGCGTGAACGATTCTCTTTTTATTTTGTAATAATTATTTGTTTTGAAGTGGTTATATTCTTTTGCAATTTATGCATGTGGGAAATAATTTTTATTCTTTCACTTTTGGTGGTGTATTTGGTTATATGTTTGGCATTTGTTAAGATTTTAAATTGGCCAACAATTCGAACGGATCGCAAGCATTTCAAAAATCCAAAAAATGTAATGTATGTAATTGCTCATCCGGACGATGAATGCATGTTCTTCAGTCCATCAATAATTCGAATGTGTCGGGATGCTCAACATGTTTACCTACTTTGCCTTTCCACAGGTTTTTTTTATAACTATATTTGATTTATTTGGCACAATGGATTAATAACCGAATTATTTATGAGAATAGGCAACCACTATCAGCAGGGACAACAACGAAAAAAAGAATTGTTGGATAGTACAAAAATCTTGGGGATTGATTGCAGTAACGTGATGATTATAAGTCATACGTATGAATTTTTATATTTTTTTATTTTTAAGTTTTAATTATAAACTTTATTTTGGATGGGTATTTTCATTTACAGAAATTTACCTGATGATAATCATGTAATATGGAATAAATCACTTGTAGGCAGAATAATTGTTAAGCACATAAACGTTTGGAATATAAATACGGTAATTGTGAAAACTTTTATTAGCAGTGTTAATAAAGCGTAGGCTAAAATCATCATTACTAGCTCCATGTGTAGAGTAGAGTAATGAATCAATGGAAATGTTGAGAGGAATTATTTTCGTAGAAAATTCTTGACATTTCCATCGGGTCTATTGGCAAAAGAAAAACACTAAGAGATGTAGTTAATTTATTTTATAATAATTAAGCTTATATTTCTGTTATTAAAGATTTTTTTGTATTTCTATAATGTTTGATTCTAAAAAAGTATAATTTTTTTTACAGTTAATAACATTTGACAGAAATGGAGTCAGTGGCCATAACAATCACTGCGCAATAAACGAAGCTATAAGGTGAAATTTTTTATAAAAACAAATATGCGAAATATCCCTTTCTTAATAAATCTTAAAAAAATTATTTTGCATTTGTAGGAGGTTGACTTTACAAGGGCGTTTTCCAATACGTATGTACAGTTGGCCTACAGTATAATTATGACAATTAATCGCCTCTTAAAAATGCTATTATTTTTTTTAAGCAAAAAAAAGTATTTTAAGTTTCGGTCTTTAAAAAAACTAACTACTTTTTAGGTGGCGATATACACGAGTTATCGTAATTATCAGTTTAAAAAAATTAATTTGTACTTAGAATGTCAAGCTTATACACTACAAGATGTTAATTGTTTTCGAAAGTATATTGGGATTTTAGACGTGCCTTTATCTTTTTTGTTCTCTACATTTGCTTATGTTTCATCATGCGAGGAAATTAAGCAGGCACAAGTAAGTATATGCAATACATTAAAAGTTAATTTATTTAAGGTTTTGTGTAATTTATAGAAAGCTATGTCTGCTCACATATCACAAATGGTTTGGTTTAGAAAGTTGTATATAAAATTTTCACGTTATGTGATCATCAATGATTTTAAAATATTGACGAAAGATTTTTTAGATTCTGATTCTGATGATGATTAATTATGTTCTTAAACATTATGAATTATTAATACATGCGCTCAATATTTTATAGAAATTCTATAAGTCTTATATATAATTATGTTCGTAAAATAATTCAGTAATCGGATTCTAAGTCTATGTTTTGAGAAAGAATAATTTTCTCGTTTATTCATTGTTGTTTAATTAAAAATTAAATTATGTATACATTTTCTCAGTAACGTAATTATAAATGCAAAATGTTCATATTAATTTCGCTTTATGGGCGGCTTAATATGATCGAAGAACGACACTCGAGCAAACTCCTAATAGGCTGTTACTTTTTACTCCCACGCTTTGATTATTTTTTAGATTCAGTATTTCCGTCTTATCTCTCGTCTATTTCATTATTTTGTAAAACCCTTGAAAGCATATTTTCACTTCCCACCCTTTTAATTTTTTTAAAATAAAATTTTACATTAGTAGTATACGTGGGAGATGTCAAATTAGAACCGAAAATGCATCAACATACAAGGTTTTGCAATTTTTTAGGCGATAAATATAATTAAAATTTAATTTTCGCGCGCACAGTTGTGTACTTTTTAAAAAAAAATTTAATTTTCTATATATTCGAAAATAACATCGGTAATGGCAATAAATGTCACCTTTGATTTTTGAGAGTTATAAAAGAATGTAGAAAAATATTACTCCGAGTAGGCTATTATTATTAAAGAATTTGAGAGTCGCTCGATTATTTTGAAGCACTCTGTATTATAGTGAAACGCTATGGCACGCTCCTTAAAACATGACGTCATCCCCCAAGTGCATATCGGTACAGATGTGAGCGTGCGCGCGCCGTGCAGTGGTATCATTGGTATGTTAACGTAGAGTAGTCGGGTAATTTTATTTTTCGTGGGTTTTTGTCAAAGATGTCGAAATGTAAACCAAAAACCAGATTTATTCCAGCAACATGTGCTTGGGCATTATTATTAGGAGCCACATCTTTATTTTTTATTTATCCGTAAGTATTACATTTATGCGTAAAAATTAAGAAGGTCGGCGAGAGATATTAATAGCAGGAGGCAATGAACGAGGCTTAAGTTCTTCAGCCATGATTGACAACCTCGTCAATTCTGTTTGAATCTTGCAATTACTAATAAGACATTACATCAAATTTCTGTACATCTTTTAAAGGGATAGTAGTTAGAATTGTAAACGCGCATTTTGCCATAGGATTTATTATTTGAAACTTTTCTAACAGCTAGAGACGTTAAAACGTCAATGAATGAGATATTTAGGCCGATATATTATCACAAAATACCTCATAATATTATAGGCTAATTTTGATTTCACCGGTTTTTATTGTTACTATACTGATTTTATTTAATATTCATGTGTTGACTACTTTATTTATTACGAGCATTTGGGTAGTTTTTTTAAATTAGTGTTGTAGTTACAATGACATTAAAAAGATGATTCATTTCCTTTCTGATTAGTAATGATGAATTAAGTTATTTAGTTTAATTAATTCCTGGCGACCTTATGACATAGTGAAATGTATTCTTTCTTTAATACTGTATTATAATTTATGTTTTTAATGAAGATGTCGTGACTTGGCTACCCGGTACACTCTTGCCATTCCAATATGTCAAGGAGTAATTACATTATTTGTTTTGGCAAATTTTACTCTTGCAACTTTTATGGATCCCGGCGTTTTACCAAGAGGTCAGATTGTCCATTTTGTTACTTTTGAAACTTTTATTGAAGGTTTATTATTAGGTCCGGATGAAAGAAGACAGGATGAATTCCGATCTCCTTTACATAAAAGTGTAGAAATAAATGGAATTACGGTTCGGATGAAATGGTGTCAAACTTGTGAGTTTTATCGTCCTCCTCGCTGCTCACATTGTAGCGTATGTAATCACTGCATTGAGGTAACGTAAAATTTAAGGTCTACGAATGTAGGCTTCAAAGTTTATTTTTATTTTAAATTAATTTTTAGACGTTTGACCACCATTGTCCTTGGGTAAATAATTGCATTGGAAGGCGGAACTACCGACATTTTTTTATGTTTTTGATGTCGCTCACTGTTCATATGGTTACAATTTTTGCATTTTGTTCACTATTTCTTTTGGAACATACTGATCAATTAGATCAGGTTGATACTATCGTATGGTAAGTATTCTGAAAATGGTGTGCTACTAAGTGTACTCAATAGTAAACTAATATTTTATCATTTAGCATTGCTATTATGGTTACTATTTTTTGCTTAATATTGCCTATTATGGGGTTAACATGCTTTCATATTGTTTTGGTGTCTCGAGGTAGAACCACCAATGAGCAGGTTAAAATATTGATTAAAAAAATTAGTAATTTTCATTTGTTTAATGTTATTTTATTTTTTTTGGATATGAGTAGGTTACTGGACGATTCCGTGGAGGATACAATCCATTTTCACGGGGATTTTGTACAAATATATGCTATTCATTATGTGGACCTTTACATCCCAGGCAATTTTTTTTTTAAATTAATTTTTTTAAAAAAATAGAAATCTGTATTAAAATTTGTTTTTTTATAGGTATATGGGAAGAAAAAAGGAAGGATATTCCAAGAACCCAAATAGCACTGCTATTTCAACAATTGCCAAGGAAAATCAGGTACTAATTTACAAGGATTCCAGCAATGGGGTACGCACACGTAATTTCAATGCTTACAATAAGGTAAGATTGGGTATTTCGATTACTAATATGCAAAATAACATCACCAAAATATTTGTTCTGTAATTTAATGTATACTCTCCGCAATTTAGACATTTTTGTTGGTTCTTCATAGTGAAAGCGTTATTTCACTTGCTTTAGTTTAAAATGTCTAATAGGAATTTTTATTTTTTAAAGATGTCTCAAGGCCCTAATCAGGATGCAGATTTAACTATGGAAACTGTGGTCGACACTACGCAATCTCAGTCCCTAGATTGTGAGCCAACGCCGCCAGTTCCTCGAAATAGTTCGAAAACCAATCTTTTTGATTCCGCTGAATTCAGAGAGGCAATTGCGAGTCACGCTCAACGAATGGCTCAAATGCGAGCAGAATCTGTTGCTTCACCAGTTAAAGCACCTATTCTTCCATTAAGAAACACAGCTTATCCTGCTCAATACCGCGGATCACCTCACCCAAGGCCAAGAGTTCTAGGAGATGGAGCGAAATCCAGATCGGGAACTCCTGATCCTTTATCTCCCGAAGGGAGTACAATGCGCAGCATTAGCGGAACTCCAACTGGAAATCGCACATTTAGTAGCCCTATTTCAGGTCGTCCATCCCCTGGAAGTGTTGGAGGTACTATCAAACGTTCATCTCCTGGGACACCATCGTCGCCTCAATCTCCTGGATTTAGTAAAAGAAGAACAGATTTTGCTATTGCAGAAGTAAATATGCCTTCATCAGGTTACTATAATATGAATGATGTACCTAATAGTGGTTACACTTACATCCCCCAACATTTGGTTCAAAGTGGTGGCGGTAACAACGGCACTGCGCGTAGCATAAGTCCCCAACGAAAATTTGCTTCTGAAAGTGAATTAACACGTCCTAATGCCGTGACAACTAATCATAATTTTAGGACGTCTAATCACACTTCTGATAATATTTACGAGTTAGCCGGAAGTCCAGTTAGAACTAATCCGCAGCCATGGCGTGCAACTAATTACCCTTATTATAACCAACCGTCGCAACCACCCTTGCCACACAGTGGTAGTACTTATTCTAGTCATCCAATTAATGCATCTAACAGTAGTGCTAGTACAGTTGGTGGGCCACAATCATATTCAATCAGAGGAGACTACTGGTCTCATCCAACAAGTCCAACTTCTGGAGCAATAGGACGACCCCCACCAGCTGTTTTCACAACGTATGGTCGTCGAAGTAGTGGTAGTACTTCGCCTCAGTTAAAACGAAAGTTTTATGGTGCAGGAAGCGGTCCGAGTCTTCCCGCTCAGCAACAAGTTCTAACTCATATTAACAAAGACTCTGGAGGAGCAGTTGGTTTGTCAAGAATGGGTCCGCGAAGACCAATCTCTTTTACTAAAGCTGTTGAAATGGCGGACTCTATGGAAATGAGTCCAACGAGATTAGTGCCACATTCGCCCGGGACTACTCCTAAAACTGAACATAGGATAGGTTTGCAACAAATTACTTCCCCAAATTTACAAATGGCGCAAGATGGCGATAGAAGTAGCTATTATGACACAAATTACGAAATATCGGTTTGAACATAAATAAACTTAAAAAGATAATCATCTTTAATTTTTATATGTGCTGGTGTGAATGAAAATTTGCGGTTAGCAAGATGATATTTATATAAGGGTTTTACTGATATCTTCTAGTCGCTGTTGCAATTCAATTCTACCAAACTGAAAATAATTATTATGATCGATGATTTACTTTGATAAAGCATAAAAGGCTTTGTGCGCTCTGATGTCTTATGTGTAAATATTGTATATTTATTTGACATAATTATGTACTGTGTGTATGGTTACTTTATATGAAATTGACAAATACTATTATTAATGGATGTGAATGGACAGCAACTGAAAGATCAGAAAGGTAACAATTTAAACTTTGATCATTTGTTTTTATTGAAAGGCTAACTAAATATTGATAAAACAATTAACAATGAATATATTTTATAATTTAGTTGAAACTTTTTGAATCTCTTAATTTATTAAAAAATCGTAAATATTCATATTTTATACATTTAGCGCAGCACAAATAAATAATAAAGTTAATCGTGTAGTAATTAATTTTAAATTAAAACGTTATAATTTCGTAAATAATTAATGTTGAGATGATTGTTTAAAAGCTGAATTTTCTTAAGTGATTTTAATTAAGAATTTTTAAATTAATAACGACAATTGATATCAGAGATTTAATATACACTAGTAAAATTTTTAAAGGTATACAACAATGAACATAAAATTTGTTTACATTGCTCACACTGCTATTGTAAAGAATGTTAAGATCGTTAAAGTTCATTTTGAAAAAAAGCAAAAACTTTTAATTTAGCTTTAATTAACTAGAAATTGATTGAGACTAGTTAAAATGATAGTGATTAGAAAATGTGAAAGGTTTTATATTTGATACATTGCTATATAAACTCTTGAAAAAAATGTACGAATTTGTGCAATAAATGTATTGTTACGTAAACACTTTAAATTAATGACAAATTACGTATGACCATAATAATTATTATTACTAAAGAATACAATACTGTTGACAAAGGAATTGACTGAAGACGTATTTATAAAGACGTCAGGTCATTTAGGGATCAAAATGTATACAAGGGGCAAAAAAGAATTTGCACACCATAATACAGTAACAACAAAGGGCACAATAAAATGAATTACGCCATCCTAAAACGTTATTTATAGTACCATGGCTGCCATTACTCATGGCAATATGGTTCGCCATAAATAAAAAATTATAACAAATCATTCTTAAAAGAGAAATTTTTATCTTTCAACGTGTCGGCAATCCCTAACCTAAAATTCATATGTGCAAATACTATTTTTTGTAGGCCATCTCATGGTTCAAGCTAAGATTTCTAATAACTGTGCCCAAGTGTATACATGCAACCTCAAATGTTATGCACTAAGAAATTCAGTCCAATTCAAATCTTATATTAATTAAATACTTATATTAAAAACCAAAGTTTTTTTCTGCAACGAGAATTTATAGGAGCTTCTAAAACCCACTTTCGTAACCCCATCACAACAACGCTTGAGGAGACTAGAACAGCGCCAACTACACTTAAAATTTTTGGAACTTCCCCTAGGAAAATCACTTGCCAAGCAAAGGCGAATACAATATCAGCCGTTCTACAAATTGATACAGGACCAGCCTGCTCTATTTGTAAAGATTTAGTTAGAAGAACTTGTCCAAAAAAACTAAATACTCCCAAAAGTAATAAATATAGTCTATCCCACCATGGGCAAGGAATACAAGTTGAATCAATAACAATTGACAATGTTTGAGACATAGAGATTCCAATAGTGGCAAAAGTCGCCATTATCACAGCATAGTGAAGAGCTCTAAGTTTACGAATTAAAATATATACATTAGCGGAACAGATTGTTCCAGAAAGTGCGTAAAGTGACCCCAACATATTCGGTGCTGAGTAACCGTGATCACTAGTATTGAACAAAAAAGGAGGTCGAGAGATCAAAATGACGCCTATTATGGTAGTTATAATGCTTCCAATGTGAGCCGGAGAGCAGGGTTCTTTCAGAAATATCCGAGCGAATATAGTGACAAATATTGGTGCACTAAAAATAATGACGGAGGCATCAGCTAGAGGCATTTGTTGAATTGCGTAAAAATGAAATATTAAACCTGCAGATCCTAAAACACCTCTTAAAAATAGAATGAACCTGGAACCTGATTCACCCAAAGGATTCTCAGATTTGTAAACTACAACGCATAATGAAGGTAAAAATACACCGATAAAACGTATAGTCGAATGCTCAAGCGGACTAACTGATTGTACAATTCGAACTATTAGAGAACAAATCGAAAAAAATAAACTTGATGTAACTGCCATTAATAATCCAACATGAGGAATTTTTTTCAAAATGCTTTTCGTATGACCAGATGCTTGGTATTGAAAAATTGCGTCCTTTTCGATTAAAAGTTCGCTGCCACTTGTATTTGGCTCTAGAGATTCAACCATTGTCTCCTCCACTGAATCTATTCTCATGTCCTCAGGTGCGAGTTCCTGTAAAGAGTTGGTTGAGCTTGTTGCTAGATGCTCCGTCATTTTATAATAAAATCACATAGGCCTACATGTATTCCAAAACCGACCATGGGTAGGAATATCTGTAACCACAACATAATTATTATTATTTTAAAAAATATCAAATTCAATATTTTGTATAAATGAATATATTTACCAAAGTAATGACGTTGATAAAAATAATTCGTAATAATTAAATAATAACATGAAGTCATTTTTGATTTTAATTTGACCGGCGCAGGAGCAAAACGCTGCACAACCGGTAGGCTATTTGATCAAAAATCTGTCATTAGAGGAAATGACGAAAATATAAACCACTGTGATAAAAGCTTAAAAAATAAGTATAAGTTTGTAAATTACGGTGAAAGTAGTAATTATACTTAAATAAAATATATTTTTGATAATTACAACGAGGAATAGAATACTTATTTTTTATTATTACTGTATTTTAAATTATTTCGCCGGTGGCATAATATGGCAGGCAGTTATAACCTTGCAATAATTCAACAAATGTTTCATTTTTAAAGTATTAATGAATTTTAAAAAAACTTGTTTTATTATTTTTGAAGTATTTAATTTTAATTTTGTTTTTTTTAATAATTCATAAATTTAATGTTCGTGGTTGGTTGGTTAAATTAACTACATCGGTTCATAAATTGTATTAGAATTTGACCTTTTGGTTCGCCATCGATCATTTGAAGGGATGCAGTGTCGCCTACATTTCGATCTTTGGTTCTCAAGTTAATTCTAGGCATTCGTTAATAACTTGTCTTCAAATATTTATTGGAATTGGCAATAGGTACGTTTTATTTATAAAATAAACATGTACAGTATAACGTACGAAAATACATTTAAAAAAATTTTACATTTAACAACAATTATCGCAAATTATTGACCTTTGTGGCCGGTGTCATGTCAATAATTTGGTTCATTTTCTACCGTATTTTTCTTACAACTTCTGTCATAAATAATTTGTAATTGAAGATATTTTTTTTATAGTTATTTTAAAAATGACGGATTCGAAATATTTTACCACCACAAAGAAAGGTTTGTTATAGATTGCATTTTCATTTCTACACGCATGTAATGCATGATGGGCGTTATAATGTCATTTTATTAACAGGTGAAATATTTGAACTGAAGAGTGAGTTGAACAGTGATAAGAAAGAAAAAAAGCGTGAAGCAGTTAAGAAAGTAATTGCTTCAATGACAGTTGGAAAAGATGTTAGGTATGTTTGAAAGTCTGATTTTCAATTTCTGTTAGATTAAAATTATGTAATTTTATAGTGCTTTATTTCCGGATGTTGTCAACTGCATGCAAACAGATAATTTAGAATTGAAAAAACTTGTGTATTTGTATTTAATGAATTATGCTAAAAGTCAGCCTGATATGGCAATCATGGCCGTTAATACATTTGTTAAGGTAATATATTGTATCATTTATATGTTTTTAATTATTTTAAAAAAAAATATTTGATGCACTTCTAATATCAATTTATTATTAACTTATTTTTTAAAAAAAATATTTAGGATTGTGATGATCCAAATCCATTAATTCGAGCTCTTGCTGTTAGAACGATGGGATGTATTCGTGTAGATAAAATCACCGAGTATTTATGCGATCCATTGCGAAAATGTTTAAAAGATGAAGATCCTTATGTACGCAAGACAGCTGCTGTTTGTGTTGCTAAGCTTCATGACATTAGCCCCAGTTTAGTGGAGGATCAAGGATTTTTAGATCAATTAAAAGATCTTTTATCGGACTCAAATCCTATGGTACTGCATATAAATATAACGTTGTACATTTTATAAGTTATGATTATCATTAATACATTTTATAGGTTGTTGCCAACGCGGTAGCTGCTCTTTCTGAAATTAACGAAGCTTCCACCACTGGCCATCCACTGATTGAAATGAACGCACAGACTATAAATAAGTTGTTAACGGCTTTGAATGAATGCACAGAATGGGGTCAGGTGTTTATTCTTGATTCATTAGCTAACTATACACCAAAAGACGAACGAGAAGCTCAGAGGTTTTAATTTTATATTAATTTTTTAAGTATATTTTAGAATATATTTTGTAAATTTTAATTTAGCGTTTGCGAGCGAGTTACTCCACGTTTAGCACATGCTAATGCAGCTGTAGTTTTGTCAGCTGTAAAAGTTCTGATGAAGTTTTTAGAAATGATGAGTCCTGATTCTGACGTAGTTGGTACTCTAACTAAGAAGCTTGCTCCTCCTTTAGTTACTCTTCTGTCTTCAGAACCTGAAGTTCAGTATGTAGCATTACGAAATATTAACTTAATTGTCCAGAAAAGGTAAGAGTCAAATTTTAAATTTCGACAAGAATAATTTATTTATTGCAGTTTTTTGTTAGACCGGATATCTTGAAGCATGAAATGAAAGTATTTTTTGTGAAATACAACGATCCGATATATGTCAAGCTTGAGAAACTTGACATTATGATTCGTTTGGCTTCACAGGCAAATATAGCACAAGTTCTCGCAGAATTAAAAGAGTATGTAGTGCATTAATACGGTAAAAACTTTGTTTCATGATATTATATGTAATTAGATATGCTACAGAGGTTGATGTTGATTTTGTACGAAAAGCCGTTCGTGCAATTGGTCGTTGTGCTATTAAAGTAGAACCTTCTGCGGAACGTTGTGTAAGCACGCTGCTGGACCTTATTCAAACGAAAGTCAACTACGTGGTTCAAGAAGCTATTGTCGTTATTAAGGTGGTTTATTTACATTTGAAATGAATTTATTTTTGTTGATAGTTTATGGTTTAGGACATTTTTCGAAAATATCCAAACAAATATGAAAGTATAATTTCTACTTTGTGTGAGAATCTCGACACTTTAGATGAACCGGAAGCAAGGCAAGTTAAGAATTTTTGTTTTAATGTTATAATTATTATATCTTTTATTTTTATTTTCTTTAATTTTGTAGAGCTTCAATGATTTGGATTATTGGCGAATACGCTGAAAGAATTGATAATGCTGATGAGCTTTTGGAAAGCTTTTTAGAAGGATTTCATGATGAAAATACTCAAGTTGGTTGACGCAAGAAATAACTTATTAAATTTTTTATTAACAGTAATAATCTCCTTTTAGGTTCAATTGCAATTGCTGACTTCTATTGTCAAGCTATTCTTAAAACGTCCTCAAGATACACAAGAATTAGTTCAGCAGGTTTTATCTTTGGCAACTCAGGTAAATAAAATAAGAGATGGTCGTAATCATTATTTTAATACAGATATATATTTTTAGGATAGCGACAACCCTGATTTGCGCGATCGCGGATTTATATATTGGAGATTGCTTTCAACTGATCCTGCTGCTGCCAAGGAAGTGGTTTTGGCCGAAAAACCCTTAATTTCCGAAGAAACGGATTTAATTGAACCGACATTGTTAGACGAACTGATTTGTCATATTGCAAGTTTAGCTTCTGTTTACCATAAACCACCAAGCGCTTTTGTTGAAGGAAGAGGCGGAATTCAAAGACGATCTTTGCCACCGAGACAAAATTCGTAACTATAGTTCGTAATTATAATCATTATTAATTAATTAATTTTTAAATTATTAGTGGCGGTTCTAGCGAAGATACAGTTGGTGTGTCCTCCATAGTTTCAACCGAACATCCGGCGGTTATTCCTAGTCAAGATTCTCTTATTGGTGACTTGTTAAGTATGGATCTTTCTGCGCCTCCTGTTGCAGATCTTGGTCTTTCTTCTCATGTAACACCTCCTGTACCGTCATCAGTAGATTTATTGGGCGGAGGTTTAGATAGTATTGTAAATATTTTTCAAAATTATTATCTAAAATTTTATTTTCAACATTATTTTATTTATTAATGTAGCTTTCAGACTTTGCATCATCCAACGTTTCTAGTTCATCCATGAGCAGTTCGGGTCTATTAGGAGACATTTTTGGCATAACTTCAACTGGAATTAGTTACACTCCACCTAAACAACAATGGTTGACTGCTGTAAAAGGTAAAGGCCTGGAAATTTCTGGGACGTTTGCTCGACGTGGAAATCAAATGGAGATGGACTTAACTCTTACCAATAGAGCCATGCAAGCAATGAGCGGTTTTGCTATTCAATTTAACAAAAATAGGTTTATAGTTTAGCTTATTTGTCATACTTTTATGACTTTTAAAATAAAACTAAAAATTTTAGTTTTGGATTGATTCCTGCTCAACCATTACAAGTACCGTCACCTATTGCTCCTAATCAGTCTGTTGATGTTGTGTTAAGCCTAGCGGTTACTGGGCCAATTCAGAAAATGGACCCATTGAACAACTTGCAGATTGCTATAAAAAATAATGTGGACATTTTTTACTTCAGCTGTAATATTGCTATGTCTATGTTATTTATGGAAGATGGTCAAATGGATAAAAGAGTATTCTTAACTACATGGAAAGACATTCCAACGCAAAACGAAGTTCAATATACTCTCCAAAACGTTAATATTGCAGCAGGTAGTAATTATTTATTCAAAAGTAATTGAATATTATTCATTTTTGTAAAAACGTTCATAGACGCTATTTCTCAAAAAATGCAACAAAACAATATTTTTACTATTGCCAAACGAAATGTTGAAGGGCAAGATATGCTTTATCAGTCTATAAAACTATCTAATGGAATTTGGGTTTTGACTGAATTGAAACTTCAACCTGGAAATCCAAATAGCACTGTAAGTATCATCAAACTTAAAAATTTTTTCTGATATAATTAACGTTTTATAATTTAAATTATGTAGTTGTCGCTGAAATCCAGAGCTATGGAAGTAGCACCAGTGGTTTACGAGGCATATATTGCCATTCTTCAGAGCTGAACTTAAGGTAGAGCGAGATTTTAAATTTTCGCTTAAGGTAGATTCTTAAAATATTGCATATTTATATTATACATCGTAACTACTTTATATCGTAATATACGTTATTACTTTAAGGTGTTTAATTACAATAGTAATTCATTCTTAAACGTATTCTGTTGAATTATTGCCTCTTCTTTTTTTTGTTATTTTTTTGAGGTGTTTATATGTTAACAATTTATTGGATGTAACTAATTACTGTATATTCGAATAAATTCAACTAGATTAAAATAGATTAATTAACTTTGTTGACATTATTTCGGATTTTTGACATTTTCGTATTTTGTCTGTCAGTTGCAAATTTTAAAACTAATTACTTCCGTTTTTGTTTTTAGAAAAAGTAGCATTATTTTGTTGTCATGCATGCTTACATAATATTTTTATCGTGATGTTACCTCTTGTTTTATCTTTGAAGTTGCAAAAAGGGCGGGTTTTTACTATAACTAGAATTTATCATAACTTTTGACACCTACGTAACATTTGAGATTATCATTCGTTTCCTTTTTATTCGAAAGATTGGAAGCTAAAAAGTAAAAAATAGGCAATTTTTAAATTAACTTACGTTTTATAAACAAATTTAAATCTGAGGAGTTTGTGATTTTAACATGATCGTAAAGGAATTGTGAGTTTGGTTTTTTTTATTTCATTTTCTGAAAAACTTTTATTAATTTTTTTATTTTTGAAAAAGTCGAATTGTATTGCCCTTGACCGTTGAGGAGGTAAATATTTTTAAATAGCTTAAGATTTTAAAGTTGTTTTATGATACACAGCACATTAGAAAGCTTTTAAATTTATTATAATTCAGAAGTATATTTTATTTTATTGTATAATTTTGTAATATAAATTGCTTTTGCAAACTTTTAATCCATTGAAAGATAACAATATTGTTGATATAAAATTGGTGTCAATCTTGATAACATTAGTTTTTGATTGAAATATAGGTTGTCATTTAATTTATCAGTTTTCAAAACTTAAAAGAATTTCAAGCTTTTTATAGTTTTGTGGTGTAGTATCATTTAGCACAATTGTATTGCACGGGAGAAGCGAGCAAAAATGAATCTGGTGGCGGAGAAGGCATTGAAATAATTAAAAACGAAACATTTCATGATGTTCCATTATTGAATGGAAAGTTTTCGAGTGGACAATATACATTTAAAATATATCATTTAGCAAGGTAAAACTTCATTTATCGAATATTTATAAATTATTTATTTATATTTCGTTATAGTAAAGTGCCATCATTTGTTCGTTTAATTGTACCTAAAGGGTGTTTAGATGTTCACGAAGAATGCTGGAACGCTTATCCTTATATTAAAACTGGTAATTAATTCCAATGTTATTACATGTAGTTTACAAAAACAAAATTTATAATTCTTTTATTGTGCATGTGGAATCGTAATGCTGACAGTGATTACTGTAAGTCAAAATTATTGCTCTATTCTTTGTTATTTTAATGTTTATTATTAATAATTCAGAAATTAATTTATTAGAATCCAGATTACATGAAAGAAAAATTTTCAATTGTAATCGAGTCTATGCATTGTCCAGATCGAGGCACCCAAGAAAATGTAATATTAAATTTTTAATTAAATTACTTAATTATTATAAATTTTATTGGGCATATAGGTTCACCTTCTTTCCCCAGAATTATTAAAAGCCCGCGATGTTGTAACAGTTGACATTGCAAATGATAAAATTGTCCATAGTGTAAGAGCATTTTTTTTTTTAATTCTTAATATAAAATTTAAATAAATTTTTGTAGGATTACAAAGAAAAAGAAGATCCAAAATTAATTAAATCTAAAAAGACAGGTAGAGGACCTCTAACTGGCAATTGGATTGTAATTAGCTTTAAATTCTTCTGAACTTTTATCGTATAATGGATGTTACGATTATTTTAGAAAACAGTTGAACCAGTAATGTGCGCATATAAACTGGTTTCTGCCGAATTTAAATGGTTTGGAGTACAAGATAGAGTTGAAAAATTTATTCAAAAAGTAAAAAAAAATTATAATTTGTTTGTTTTTGCAATTTTGAGTAAAAGTGGTTGATACTTTTATATTTTAGGGTGAAAAAAGATTATTTACAAACTTTCACCGTCAGGTATTTTGTTGGTTGGACCAATGGTACGGTCTAACTATCGACGATATTCGAAAGTTTGAAAGTGATACAAAAGCGGAGCTGGAAAAGGTTAATTTGTATAATATTTATCTTGCAAACCTTTTCTTATGTCAAATTTTTAGTTACGTGCTATTGGGAATCTACGAGGAATGACAGTTGAAGAAGATTAAGTAGTAGACAAATTATTAAAGAATTTTAATAATAAATTGTTCTGTTATCTTCTTTTTTTTAATTTAATTTTCTTTAAATACTGTATTAAAAAGCAAATAATAAGAGCAAAACAAATTTATAGATTTTAGGAGGAAATAAAACAAATATAAGACTAGTGTTGATACGTATTTGAGACTAATGTATTATCTGCCAGAATGATGCTATGGATACCAAATGCAAAATAAAAATATCTTAATGGCGCGCCATTATGGTGCTCCTGATACGTATTACATATCCAAAAAATTCCAATTTTTTATTATTTATACTTTCTTATTTTTATATAAGTTTCAAATATATTAAATAATTAAATTGCGTGTTGATTATTAGCAATTTATTAATTTAAAATTAGCGGAAACTAAATCCAAATATAAAACCTATTAAATTGTAATATTGCTTCATCGACGATTCCATAGAAACGCGGGAAGTATTGAGGGCGCCTGCCTGGCGGATGAGATGTTGTTTATGAGGTTTTCTTTTATTGAAAAGTAAATTTTGGAATGGGAAACGTTCACACAGTAGGTCCGAACGAGGCCCTTGTAGTTTCTGGTAAGTAAAATTCAAAATTTTAATATAAATTTTCAAATAATAAGTTGCTGGGGTGTGTAGCGTCTCCAGGAACAACACAAAGATGGGGCATTGCTTAGCGTTTTAGGCCGCATACTGTACGCTCACATGACCTTCTTCAATACTTACAATACATTTATTAAGCGCTGAAATTAATTACAAGGAATAGCGTATAATAAAAATTTGATTCTATTTGAAACTATTTAATATAAGCAAAGTCGCACAAATAGCAATAACACAGTGAGGCAGTTTGAAATTGTAAAAATGTGAATTGCAGCTAGTACCTGTTAAAAGTACTTTAAAAAAAAAATACTGATAAGCATTTAAGCAGTACCATAGCCTGGCAGTACCTAACATAAGTTTTATTATTTTGACAAGGTACATTTTATAAATAAAGGGGGGGGGGATGTGAATTAAACATTTGTTATTTATAAGAAAATAAAAAGTTGAGATATTGGAATTGGCAGCATCTCATTTATTAAGCCTAATCTAATTCATTAGAGATATGCCGGTAGTTTGTGTTGGTGCTTTGAATAATGGATTATGCTGTAATACTGTACAATCATAATACTGTACTGTATTAATTTTTTGCCTACAGTATTTTAGTTTCAAATTAAATATTTATTTCTTTTTTTTCCCTTCAAATGTTTGATGAATTTTCATTTTGTAGCTGTGATTAGGTTATCTGTAGTACTGTACTGTATAAAATTCAAAAGTATTTTCATCCAAAATGCATTAATTATTCTGGAGAAAGATGTCGTTGACCTCTCTTCAAGAATTCTGGGTAGCGTACCCCATCCATTTCACTATGATCTCGAGAGATCACTGAGAATAGGGAATATAGAGTGATGCAGTTAGATGACGTAGATTTGCGGTTTCCAACCGAAAGTAGGCGTTTAATTGGCGATTTAGAAGTGCGAAAAAAATACAGTAATAATTTTAAAAATTTCGAACATACGTTATACAAAATTAATCTTCACTGGAAGATTATAATTA
>JAQGAY010000440.1:0-27572 GCA_034698085.1 Polydesmus angustus | reverse complement strand
AGAAGGACTCGGCCAGTCTTCATAGCGCCATTAAGCAGAAAATTACCAGCGTTCTGTGTCCAGATAAAAACAGTACTTAAAATTATAATATAAATGTTTTGTTAATGCAACTTGGTTTTTAATTATGGTTAATTTTTGTTGTGTTTAGGTAGGAAGATTAGGTCTTCGTGTTCTGCCGCCAATTTATTTCATGTGCTAAATACGTGTCTGGAAAACATGCCAGATGGTAAATATAAAGTATTGAAGTTCGGGAAACGATACAAATAACATTGCCATGTGCTGCGATTCAGTGTAGAAATAAGACAGTAGTTTAGTACTTAATGCGGAACATGTTTTTAAAGAATTTTATTGTTTTCTTCGTGGCGTAAAAAGAAAGTTTAAGGAACCTTAGAGCATTACAAATGATGTTAACGGGTGTTTCAGACTCTTTTGAGGAGTAGTTTAGAGATATCCCGCGGGCGTAGGTATTTGGGAATTCTTTAGGGATTTGTTTTTTGTTCGTAATCCGAGAAGTACTTTTAGAAATCTATTTGAGGATAATTGGGTAGATTAGTTTTGTGAATTTGTGTTACTGTATTGTAGTAATTGTGGGTTTGTTTATTAGTTATTGTTTAAAACAGTAAATTATTTTATTATGTTTTAAAGATTATATTATTTCAGGACTCTATTAAAAACTTAAAGGTGAATCAGGCACTCGGAAACCAAAATTGGTTGAATTGAAACTTGATATAATTATGGTAATTTTTTTCGTGGCAATTTCCCAGTTGTGCGCGGGGTGATATCTCTACATTTTTCAATTTTTGTTACTTTTTAAGATTCGTGTTTTATCTTCGTTTCATGTTTTAGTCTCGATTTGACGTATTGTTTTTGTTTTGTTGTGGGTGGAAATCCCGTGTTAAAAGAGGTATTTAAATCTTGATTAAATTGTTTTCTTCGCATTATTCGACTAACGCGGTCATTCTTTTTTTGGATTTCTATTAATCCCTATTATATTACGAGATGTAAGCTGCGACATTCAAAAATGTCAATTTTTTTGTTAGTAAAAACAACTCCTTCCTTACAAAAAAAAAAGATCTTTCTATAATAATAATTATTATTAGTTATCTAGGGGTTTATCATATTTAAGCGCTTTATATTAATCTTGCATAATATTTTTTGTAAAATAAACGCCTTAAGTCTGAATCTAAGACTAATTTGTCTTTATTTTTTATTCACCTTATAATTTTACGATTTTTAAGCTTTAAAAAAGTGACAATTTAAATGCAAAAAAAAAAATAAAGATTCAGATTGTTAGTTAATCTTAGAATGGGTGCCATAAATGTTGTCATTTTGAAACAAATCGAGGTCACCTTGAGCTTTCGTCTGCTTTAATCTTTATTTTGTAGGTGGCTCCTCTGATCAACCGTCCGCGTGTCAGCTGTTTGTGCGCGTTGTTTTTGAAGTTGCTCTCTGACAAAGATGGAAGTCGACGATACAATTCAACTCTCTGTAGAAGAAAATGCGACGAACCTTGAAAATACCGCTCAATCATCATCAATGGAGGAATCGGTTTTAATCAAGCTCCCTCCGGATATCTGGAGACTAATTTTGGGATACAACTCGGAAAACGACGCCGTCGCTTTGAGTTCCGTTTGTCCAGATTTTCAACGAATCGTTCAAATTGCGTAAGTACATTTTGTTTGAGTTGTTTTCACAATTTATGATTATAGTTAGTGTCTCGCGTTACAATGTGGACCAAATTAAAAAAAAATTTATTTTAATTTGTGTTGCCTATTTATAGTGATTTAAAGTAAAAAAATGATACCTCAGCATTTTACAGCTGTCACGACGTTGGAAATTGCATGCTTTAAATTTAAAACACAATACGAGTTTTCAAATTGAAAATACAGTACTGTACAACAATTGTTATTTGTTTTACTGGGGATAGCTATAAAATTCTCGCGTATCATTTTAGCACGCTATAATAATTATTATTATTGTCACCTTAACGTTAGCTAATGTACAAAGGAAGTCTATTGAAACCGCATGGTGGCCAAAAGTTCCAAAAATAATTGTATTCAATTCGTAGCATCATCCACTAAACGATAAAAATGTGTAATTTTATACTTTTATATTTGTGCGTTCAGGTGACAATAATATTATGCTCAAACTTTATGTTTTGAAAAAAACGAACAAATTTACTAAATGAACCTTATTAAATGTGTAATTGTATAATCAAAAATTCTCATAAAAGGGGTTTTTTTTTCGTAGGAAAAGCAATTTCAACTTTAATAGGAATTATCGGCTGGATGCGGATCGTTTCTTGCAATTCACGTTATCGCCGCATTGCACGGCAATTGATCTTAATAGGTGCAGCTGGCTTGAAGCGAATTTGATCTTGAAGATGGTAGAAAAAACTCCTCACCTTCGTCATCTTCACCTCGCCGGCTGTACGATTAATTCGGATTTAGGACATTTTGTCTTGAATAATCTTCAACTGGAATCGCTCTCCTTCACCTATGACAAGGAATGGAGGTCGTGTTTCCAGGATTACGCCGGAGTTGATAAGCCCGTGGCTTTTTCTACAACCTTGACGAAATTAACAATTTCGTACGATTCCGAACTTTATCATACCCAAGATGGCACTTTTTCTAATGTTGTGTTTTGGGATATATACGCAAATATCTTACGGCATTGCGGACAATTGTTAGCTTTGAAACTGTCTGGTAATATTGGTGAAGCCGATTTTAATCTTGTACCAGAAGTAGCCAAGTATCCATCACGTAAATATTATATTTTTAATGAATTTTTTTTTACTGAACAGTGACTATTACTCGTACACTGATATTGCCTCTAGTTGTCTCATTTTAAAACTTCAGAATGTTTTCTTATATAGAAGTGACGTTTTTGCCGAATCTTACCAGCTTAGAAGTGACTCTGCATGATTGGTTTTGTGAAAAGGATTTTCTACATTTTTTGAAAGCTGTACTCAACGATAAAGTCATTCCTTTAACCAATGTAAATGTTGGGAGACACACTTGCAATTTACTAAAAGGTTGTTTTTAACATTTGCTGGTACTTAAATATTAAATTTTTATTTTAATTGCATTTTTTTTTCTATAGATGGTATTCTGAATCACCGGCTTCTATTACCTAATAAGAAGACATTCATATTAAAGCGCCGGTATGCATGTTTTCTTAACGTTTACTAGAGATAGAAAATAACTTGAACACAGACTAAAACTAATCGAAATTTATTTTTTAGATTGAAATGCAGCCCTGAAATACCCTCATCAGTGCCTGATGATAAATATTACGAGGATTATGATGATCAAATAATTTCGAGATGGATGAGCCAAACAACATATGAAACGGTACTGGTTGAAGGGATAAGTTTCCAAGACTTTGCTCCTTTTGTTAGGAAGCTGGTCACCAAGTCTGGATTTTCCATTAAATCAGCATATTTTAAGGAGTGTGCCTTCTTTAAAAATGTAAGTACCGGTAAACACATTTGTTTACTGTACCGTATATTTAATGTATTAAGTTTTTGTTAATATAATTAAATTTTTTTAGATTGCGGGAGGAATTGAGTTGTTCACCATTTATTGTCCTCAACTTACGGTTTTGGATTTGACTATTAAGTCATTTGAACCCGAAATTTATGTGAGAGAAAGCAACATTGAAGAAAATGAGCTGGTTTTAAATGCCTTGTCGACTTTTCAAAGTAACTATAACTTTGTTTTAAATTATATTATTTTATTTAATAAAATCTTTTTTTGGTTGCGTTCTTGTAGATTTAAAGGAGCTCGCTATATCCCCCATGTATCTTGATTGCGATGAATTTGATTCACAAGTTCGTATATGCTCTAATTTTAATGACTATTAATTTACAAAGGCAGTATTGAAATAGTAAAAAAACTTTTTTGTTCGTGTGTTTATTTTCAAAAATTCCATATGCGGGATTTTGATTTGCATTAACTTCATTTACTAGATTGTTTTATGCTTATAGTTTGAAATTTATAATTGGGGTGTTGAAGCTCCTTTCTTTATGCTAGTGCTTGTCACATGAATCTAGATTGCATAAGCATTTGCTATTTTTTTGATTTTGTTGTTCTCAGTTCATGTAATTTCAGCAGTTTATATTGCACTTAACATTATAATATATACCTAATTATTTTAAGCCTGCTTTTTATAGGATTTTTCTGATTTTTTTTTACAGGGAATTAACAACAGGGGGAAATCGTTTTCTAAAGTGACTCAAGGCTGTGAACACTTGATTAATCTTAAAATAATTCATGAACCATCTGAAATCAGAGACATGTAAAACCAAAAATTTTGCTACAAAATAGTTAATTTTTGTACTTAATAAATTGATTACCTTGTTTTTTCTAGTTTTGTACATAAGGACACCTTGGAAGACATCGGTTTTTGTAAAAATTTGAAAATGTTGGAGTTGCGCTCGTTTGACGTGGTGGGTGAGGAAGATTTTCAACTGGCAGAAATTACTCACAGTTGTCCTAAGCTTGAACAACTGCACGTTGCAATCAATTTCGTAGGACTCTGTCAGTTTGAATTTGAAGATAGTTTGATGTATACACCAGATCTGAGATATTTACAGTACAATTTTTTCTAAACCTTATTTTTTTCTTTTAAAATCATTTTTTATTAGTGTTATTTATATTAGTATCGGTTACGATGAGGAATACTGTTTAACGAAAATGTTCATGGACAGTTTGTGCTTGTGTGAAAACTTGGAGTGGATTGAATTTTGTCTAGATCAAGGGAATACAGTGGGAAAAGGAATCGAACTTTTATACTTATTCGAAGTTTTTCAAAAAGTAAATTTTAATGTAAAAATCTTACATTTTAAAGTGTTTAATTTAATTTTTTTTTTTGTAATTTAGATGAAAAACTTGTTTCATTGTGATGTAGATCACGGTGATTTGGGGCAAAATGTAAAAGAGGAGCTTCAATTATTACTGGAGAAGTAATTTCACGTTTGGTTTTACTATGAAGTTTAAATTTATAAACGAAAATACTGTATTTACTGAATTTCTATTTTATTGAAATTATTATATAGGATCAAGAAGAAAAAAAATTCTTTTACTGGTTTCATTAATGTCATGTCACGTAGCCGCGTAGATGAAAACCTGGTTTTGGTGTAATTCCGGAGCGGTTATAGGGGCAAATGAAGCATTTATTATCTCAACAATTTTTTTTTAATATTTTTTTTTGGCTCTTTTACAAATCGTAATTGGAAAAAAGAAACTGACCAGAAAATTCACTAGTAAAAATTTTTCGATTGCCATAAATCTTCTTACAATGTCTTTGCCTCTTTAAGTATAACTTGTTCCTAGTGAAACCAAATTGTCTCTTATCAAACTAAACCAACTATACAAGCAAATAAATTTTCGCTTAGTTTAAATTATTTTGTTTACATTTATTTGTTTACGGAAGTATTACATTTTTATTTTATCTAATATTTAAAAGCTTAGTAATTAATCCCACCAAAATCCGGATTTTAAGTTAAAACAAAACTACAATAGCCATGCCGTAAGTTTTTGTGTTCTAAAAAATATGGCTAGTTTGATGTTCAATAATTATTTTTATGTTTTTAGATTTGTAAATAAGTTGCAACACATTCGCCGATGATCTATAAAAGATTTTACTTGTAGATATTTTGTATGGTGCATACACTTGTAAAGCACTCATGAGACCATGGAATTTCCGTTACATACACTCCTGCCCATCACTCTCAAAAGCATACTATGGAGATGTGCCCTTTCATCTTGCTCAACCAAGGATGGATCTAAAGCAACCAGTAATTATTCATATGCCATGCTATTGTCACTGTATTGATTGTGTTGGTGGTTAAGTTTAGCCATCTTTTCGCGCTGAACAATGGCGAATCTCGAGAATCTGTGCGCAAGGTGATGCGGGATAAACACTACGTTCACTTCTACAAGCGACTGCTGAGGAGAGTGGAGTCAACATTGTGGCTGGAGCAGGTTTAACTCTTCCCCCGCATTTTCGCTATTGTAATACTAATATTTTTTATTTAAATTTTTAGGCTTTTACATCGCCGACGGAATGGATATCAGTTACAGATTCGTCGGGGAAATCACTTTCGTTCATTCCATACATTGTCTGAATTTCAACTTTTAATTTTTTAAGGTTTATTACGGCTTTACTATGGTTTTTCTTTACATTATTTTATGGCATCGGATGATCCTCAACTACGACGGTTTAAAAAAGAGATTAAGAAATTTAGAGATCTTTGTGCTAAGTTTTGGGCTAAAGCTGAAAGAACAGCATCACGCAGTCTTACTTACAGGATCACGCAGTCTTACTTACGAATTATTGGAGAGCCAGATTAGTGTATTAGAAGCTCACTTGAACGATGCCAGCCATCATTGTCATCTATTAAATGAAAATCGCATATTCCGAAAGATATGATTACGGTTCAAGATCTTGTCGTTCAACACAAGGTTCGCAATTTTTTATTTAAATTTCATTACGGCAAATGTCTGAAATCATAATTTTTGTATTTTTACAGTAGAAGTGGCTGTACAGAAAATTTCGGACAACATTGATAACTTGTCCGAAGGTGGAGCAGGTATTGATGAGAAACTTCGCAAATTAAACGATTTTGAAGACGATCAGAGACCATTGTTAGCCAATATGGAAAGCATAATGGATGAACAGCTCGCTGAAGTTCTTAGTGATTCGACAGCTTCTAAAAACGAAATTAGAAACAAATTAAATGGAGTGGAAAAACTCTATAGTAATCTCAAACGCAAAATTAGTAAGAGTTAATTAATTTAATTTGCATTGTCTACTTAAGAAATAAATGTTTTTAATTTTTAAAAAAAGGGAACCGTAAAGCTGAGTTGAAAACATCGTTGCGAGAAGGAAAAGACTTCGAACACTCTTGTGAAGATATCCAACGGTGATTGGAAGATACGTGGAACAGCGTTCATAGAGATTTCAGAATTTCTGCTGATTGGGATATTCTCCGTAAACAAATTCAGAATTTTAAGGTAACTAATTATTACTTATTAAGAAGTTGTTGCTGAAAAAATATTTTATTTAGCCTGTTTATCGTGAAATTAAGCTTGTTAAAAAACATGAAGTTCATATTGTATTCAACAAAGGAAGTGAAGCGGCTGGACGAACTGGAATTAAGCAAAGTGATCGTCAAGGAAACTGGGTTCGTGGTCAATGGGAAAAATTGAGGAAAGAAGTTTTAGATAAGTAAATGATTTATTTTTTGTGCAATTTGGAAATTTGAATGTTTATTAATGAATATTTCGATCTACTGTATTAGGCATAGCCGCTTGCAAATTTCATTCTTGCTATGACTGAATCAAGCTGAAAATAAATACGAAGCTCTAGAACTTGCCAGGCTTCAGTAAGTTGAATTGGAAAAACAGATTAAAGATATCCAAGCATTTAAGAACGATCTACAGTAAGTAAACACAATCAGGAATATGAATCACTTCGTACTTTTGGAGATATTTTAGGTAAAGCTTGCGATGTAGATAAGGAAGTGATCCGAGATCACTTGGACAACATCAAAAAAACATTGGGATCGTCTGAATGGAGCTGTGGTCGATGATGATCAAAATCTGGAAAAGAGATTTTATCGGAAAGCTTCGAGATTTTCAGCACTCCGTGTAATGTTGGGAAGATTGGTTGACTTCACACGATGCTATGGGTGACGCCGGTAAAGACTCAAAAATGCTAGAACGTTTGAAACCATTGATGGCTGATGTTCAAGGCTTGAAACAATCTTTGGATAAGGTTAAAGATCATGCTTACATTCTAATTCTTTCGCTTCCCTCGATGAAGTTGATGCTTTTGAAGATGGGTTTGACAATTTGAATGATAACTTGAAAAATCGTTTCAGCCATCTAGATCTAGAAACGGCAGCACAAATGATTGCAAAAATATATAACGTAAGCTATTTACTTATTTTTATGAAAATTAATTTAAATGTCGTACTTATTTTATTTAAGACCGTGTTAAAGGATTACATCGTGATATCTCTGCTTTAGACGAAGAATTAGGAAGTATGGAGCAGATTGCTCAAGATGTAGATAAAGTGAAAAAATAACAAATTTATCACGTTCAAGTAAGTTGAAAAAATATTTTGTAACTTATTTATTTCTTTAATAAAAAAATAATTTGAAGGATTTCTTGAACAAAATCAATTACAGTATAAGAGATCTGATATTGGCGATGTTGCTGCTAATTGATCAAAGTAACGTTCCCGATGCAAAGGGCTTAAAAGATCAGGTTAATTATTCAATTCACTTTTATCATTTGAAGTTATTACCGATATTGTTAATTTTATTGTATTATTGTTAACATCTTATTATATTGTAGGTTGAGTCTTGAGAGCTTGAAAAAACCATTAGCAAAATTGGAAGAGAAACGAAAACTCGAGAGACGGATCTTGAAACTATGCTTTCCAAACTGGAAACTTTTACAACGATTACCAATCCTTAGCATCTAACATCGACCAAGTTGCTAGAGTCGTGAGGCAACTATTCGAACCCAACAAAAAGAGTTCAAATTAGTACAGTAATATTATTTGAAAAATGTGAGATGGGTGCTTATTATAATTTTGTTCTTATTATTTGGTTTTCTAGAGGCTTTTATCATGGACAAAGTTGAACCTTATTTCGCAAAGTTGACAAAATTAGCAATGTTGGACAAGGGTTGGTGCAATCTGCTGCTGGAGTGACCACAGCTGGTCAAGACACAAGTTTAGAAAAATGAAATGACAATTGGAACGAAATTATGGAAAAAGTAAGTTTAATGTGATTAATTTTATTTGAAAACAGGTTTATTAATATTTGAAATGTATTTACAGTTGAATGATCGAGAAAGGCGGTTAGATGTAGCTTTATCAAATGGCTTAGCGATACGAAAGAAATGGTAGCCAACCAAAAACCACCATTAGCTAATTATAAAGTTGTTGAAACATAATTGCAAGAGAAAAAAATATTTGCATTGATATTTTTTGGCAATAATTTTTTTCATTGATTTTGGTTTTTTTAAAATAGTTTTTCAACAAAAGGTCATTGGATCGCGAAAACCGTCTTTCTTCACTTTTATGTAATTATGGAACGGGAAATTATGGCTAATCTTTACAGTATGAAGCCGAGCGTGAAAATATTGAACAGCAACTGAGTGACATAATAAAACGATTTGATGCTCTGAACTCCACTTGCTAAATAGTTAGATAGGATGGAACGAAAATTAACTACAATGAAGACCATCCCCACTAACGAAAACAAAGTCAGACGTTTGATTGCCCAACATCAAGATCTTCATGAAGAAATTTTGAATCGAAAACCATCATTTGATGAATTGTCTGACATTGCTCAAATCTTAATGTCTTTGTTCGGGGACGATGAGGCTCAAGCTTTGGCCGACAAACTACAAGAACTTACTGACCGATACGCTAGATTGGTGGAAGACTCAGAAAATTTGGGTGATTTCCTGGCTGCATCACGTGAAACACTCGACACGTTCACTCCTAACTTTGAAGACATGTTAACTTGGATTGACGAGATAAAACACCATTTATCCAGATATAAAGTTCTTTCAGTTTTCATCGACAAATTACAAGAGCAGTTGGACGAATTAACCGATTTAGGAGAAGAAATTGCTGATCATCATAAACAAGTTGATAATCTTGTGGATAAAGGTTATGAATAATTGATGAAACACATGATGGTGATGACGAAATTATAATCAAAGAAAAGATGGATACTCTACAGCATCGATTTGGAGATCTCACAGTAAAAGTATGCTAAGAGAGAAGAAAATCTGATTAACGCTATTTAGAAAGCCACGGCTTTCCACGACACTGTGCAGGTAAGAAAAACGATACTTGTAATGAAATTAATTTAAACTTAAAATGATAATTTATATTGTTTGTTAAATTTTTACTAGAACTTATTGGAGTTTTTGGATTATGCAGAAAAAAAGTTTTCAAATTTTGGTCCTTTGGGCTTGGATATTGATACTGTGAAAGGACAAATTAAACAGTTAATCCGAGGTTGGTCCTCGCATGGTTGAAATTGAAGCGCCAGGCTCAACAACTTATTAAAAATACATATCCCGATCAAGCTTTAGCCATTAAAGAACCACTGGGTGATGTACTTGATCTCATGAAAGGTATAGTAGACAGGCAAAGTCAACTAGAAAACGCCCTACTCAAATTAGATTAATTCCACCACGCTCTGGTCGAGTTGTTTACCTAGATGGCTAAAACGGAGAAGAACCTCAGTGATCCCAAACCAGTGTTTGGTGACCCACCTTTCATCGAGGTAGAAAGTATTAATTAACGATATTCATGCTTATCAATCGAGGGTTGACACTTTAAATGACGCCGGAAGACAGCTGATTGAGCAGGATAAAGGTAGTGAGGATGCCAGCGCCATGCAAAATAAGTTGAATCAATTGAATACCAGATGGCATGAATTAAAGAGGAAGGCCAACGATTGTCAAAATGAATAGGAGAACGCGCTGAAGGAAGCTCAAGCATTTAATGAGGATATTCAAGATTTGTTGATGTGGTTAGGTGATATTGACTCTATGTTATGAACCTCTGTTTGTTGGAAGTCTACCTGAAACTGCTAAGGAACAGCTGCGGAGGTTTATGGAGATCTACGGCGAACGGGATATTAATAGACCTAAAATAGAATCGGTGCTTAAACAGGTTAAGAATTATTTAAAACGAAGTACCGAAGGAGCAGATAAGAATCTTCAACACAATCTCAAAGTATTAAGACAGAAATGGGACAACGTTATGAATAGAGTTAACGATAAAAAGGTATAATTTGTAAAAAAAAAAATATTGTATTTTTTGTTATTAATTTGATTATTGATTAATTAGATAAAACTAGAAATTGCTTTGAGAGAGGCTACTGAATTTCACGAAGCTTTACAGGCGTTTGTTGAATGGTAAACAAATTCGGAAAAATATTTGGCAGGTCTTAAAACGGTGAGCCGGGTTCTATTAAAGCAACATCGAAGAGCAAATCGAAGAACACAAAGTAAATTTAGTTTTTTTTAATAGATTAATGCTGCATTCTGCTGTTTATTTATATTGATTTTAATTTGTGTAGAACTTCCAAAAAGATGTCGGTATTCATCGTGAAACTATGTTTAAATTAGATTGGAAAGAAACTCACCTTAAATATTTCAGTCAGAAACAAGACTTAATTTTGATTAAGAATTTGTTGATCAGTGTGCGACATCGTTGAGAAAGAATTGTTTTCAAAGCCGCAGAACGCACTCGTCAGTTAGACTACGGTTTCAAGGAGGCCAAAGAATTCCATGATGCATTGTCCGATTCATGTAAATGGCTGGATCAGTCTGAAAAGATGGTCGATGAACTATTAACCACTTTCGGAAATGAACCGTCCAAGAGCAAGCAAGTTTTGGCCAAACACAAGGAATTCCAAAGAACTTTAGCTGGTAAACAATCTACTTATGATGCTACAATGAAAGCTGGAAAAATTCTCAAGGAAAAAGCGCCAAAAGGAGACGGTCCGGATCACAATAATTCAGTCTCCATGGGACCCGGAGGAGGTTCGTCAGTGGGCTAGACAACGAGAACAACGTTTTAAAGATCATCTAGATTCTCTGAGAGAAATTGATTCTCTTCTTGACAACCCCTTTTAATATTTGAAACGTGCGCAAAAGAATTTGTCGCGTTTAGAAGGAGAAAAACTTTCAAAAAGCATGCCCATTATTGAACGACTGATTGAAGAACACAATGAGTTTGAAGAAGAGCTTTCCAGGAAACAAAAAGATGTAGAGAGGATGACCAAAGGTAAAACGCCCGATTCCAGTTGCTAAACTACCACTTACAAAACCTCCGAAGGGAAGAGAAACTACCAAATTGAGAGAAATAGGAACTCGAGGTCTCCGCACTCCAAGTGCGGATCGATCGGCTAAGAAACCAACAAGAACATCTACCCCAACGTAAGTCAAGTTAAATCATTGTTTTCATTGATATTTATTTAATAAATTTTTGTGATTTTATTTGCAGAAAAACACCTGTTAATCAAGCTAACCCAAGAGTTCGGGAACTGTCATATAAATGACGAAGAATTTGGCTTCTATCTCATGAAAGAGCTAAATGTCTTAGATATCATCTGCATCACTTGCAAGAGGTATTCATAATTATTTTGATTTAGTTAAATTTGAAAATACCTTACGTTTTTATTACTTTTAATTTTTCAAAGTATAGTTTTGATTTTTGGTTGATTACTTTTTAGTTCTTGAGATTTATGAAGAACAAGAAATCTAGGATTATTGACTTTTCCCGCAAAATGGACAAAGACAGCGATGGAAAATTAACTCGAGAAGAATTTACCACCGGAATTTTAAAATCTGGCTTCCCTACTAGTCGGTTGGAATTGAACGCAGTCGCCGATATGTTCGATCACGGAGATGGTTTAATCGACATCAAGGAGTTTGTTGACGCTCTTCGACCTGAGCGAGAGGTACATTTTTTTTAAAAAAAATTTTAATTAAATTTATTTCTAATTATTCGAAAAATGTGTTTAGAACTTGAAGCTGATGACCGACGCTGAAGTGATTGAAGACGAAGTCCAGAGACAAGTACAATTGTGTACTTGCGCCAAAAAGTTTAAAGTGAAACAAGTTGGAGAAGAAAGATATAGAGTAAGCTCTCACATTGTGACTTAACGATATTTATTTCATAGATTAATTGAAAATGTTTGAAATTTGCAGTTCTGGGAGTCTCAAAAATTACGCTGAGTTCCAATTCTTCGCAGCACCGTCATTATTCGAGTGGGAGGAGGATGGGTGGCGTTGGATGAGTTCTTGATCAATCGAAGTAAAATAAACTGAAATTATTAATTTATGTTATTCACACTCATCAGTCGGGTGTGGTCGTGGATACTTTGAATGATGCTGGAAGACAGCTGATTGAGCAGGATAAAGGCAGTGAGGACTGTAAGAATGCCAACACTAAGCATAATATTAAGTGGAATCAATTTTAACCAGATCGTCAAAATCGGCGGGCTAGCTGAAACTGCTAAGGAACAGCTGCAGATGTTTATGGAGATCTATGATGAATTACTGTAGATATCAATAGGCCAAAATCGAAATTTATGCTTGAACAGGGTCAGGACTATTTAAAATGAAGAACCCAAGATGCGGCCAATAATCTTCAGCATAATCTCAAATTATTGAGACAGAGATGAATGGAGCTAACGATAAAAAGTAGGCCTATAATGTGTTTTGAGTTATTAATTATTGATTGATTAGATAATTCTCGAAATTGCTTTGAGAGAGGCAGTTAAATTTCACGGAAATTCGCAGGCGTTTGTATTCCGAAAAATATTTGGCAGTTCTTAAACAGAGAATCAAATTTTAATCAAAAGTTTTAGTTATGGGCCTATTTTCTTCCAACAATAATTTTACAATCATTTTATATTTCAAACCTGATAATTTTCCTCGCATATCTGTAACTATTAAATTTTGAAGAAATAACACTGTTTAAACATAAATTAAAGTTTAACCTTTGAAAATGTTCAGTATTCACTTCACGTACGAATTTTTATTAACCCTTACCGTCAATTTAATACTAGATTTAAAAAGCAACTAACTTTACTAAATCCCATGATGAAATTGTTTATATGGCTCCTAATGAGTTTCAATAATTTAGAATAATTATAATTATCTTGGGTTAGAACTATGATTTTTAAACAATATTTACAAGGTGTTTAAAGGTTTGACTAGTAAGAACGTAAACAGACTTTTTGTAACCAAGGCAACCGATCATTCAAATTCCACAGTTGCCAATTATTAAAATAGGTTTTTATATTATAAATATTTTAGAAGAATATTTAATTTTTTTAATTTAATCAGCAGTTTATTAAGTGTATTTTGTACATGTACATTTAAATTATTTAATTATCGATTTAGAATGTATGATTTAATTGTTTTAAATATTTTCCTTAGTGGGCAGCATTGCCTGAATTTGAAGTGTGTCGTCTGCTCGGTTAACCGCGTTTCGCACCGTTGTCACCATAATTTTCGTCTCGGATAGAAATTTTGATCTTCCAGTTGTGCTTCAAAATTTGTGGAAAAAATTGGTTAGGAAACGGATCAATACAACCTAGGTAAGAAACAAAATAACCTTTGTATTAATAAGCAAATAATATGTATATTATACGTAATTTCTTTAAATTATGAGCGAGCGAGATGGCCGAATGGCGTGGGTATGACAGGTTGAATTGAGTGGGCAAAGTTTTTGTTATTATAATTTTTAATATTCATCATTAAATTTTGTAAGTAATTGTTTTGTTTTTTTTCGTTTTAGGTGTGTTCCCTCTTCAGAATATTTTCCGGGGACGTGTTACGGCGCAACGCCCATTTTCCCACATCTATTTTTTGACAGTGGATAGAGAAATTTAGGTAGGTTTCTAAACAATACTGTCGGAAATGTTTTAAATTTTGCCGTACACTCGCTGCAGACTCGGATATTGGCGCGATGGTTGTCTGTTATCGTTTTACGATTTGAGAATAGAGAATTGAGTGGATGGAATTAATGACACATGGCGTGCATTTTGTTGAGGCATCCTCACTACCGCTCTCTTTCTCTCTGGATCTCCAGCTAAAAACGATCATGATGATTTGTGCGCTGAGTTGAATCCCCAGATCAGACTCTCGCAAACATCTTGAAATTTTATTATCGCCAGAATTTATAATCTTTCTTACCGAGCTAATAGGAATTGGACGAAATTCCCGGTACTAAGATGTTCGATGGAGTCGGAAATTGTTCAAGGATTTTCGTTGATGTTATTACCATTTTCCAATAATTACATTCTATTTATTTGAAAGTGTTTTTGATAAGGTAAAATAATTATTATTCGTCCTATATCGTCATTTTTTAAATTTTATTTCTGAGAGTTAATAGAGATGCATTTAATTTTATTTTATTTGGTGGTTTTAATACGTACTGCTCAAAATGAGATTTATTTTAATCCACCTGCACGAACTCCTTGGAAGTGATCCTGATGACTTTTTCGTCCTTTCATTTTTACAGATTTGTCGGGTAAAATGCGTGAAAAAAAGAGCTGTTTCGTCCAGGTTGCATGCCACATCTCTGGGCGAATAGCCGTAGATGATCTCGTTAAGCAGATCGAACCACTAAGTGGTTGAAAAGTCTTTTCAACCACGAGCTCGTCTACCGTGCCCATTCTTTCACTTCCCCCGGGGATCCTGAAGGAGATGCCGTGCTTCAAAGTCAACTTGTGCAACAAACCGTTTGAGGCATCTCTTTTTCGATTTCTCTTTCAGTATAGGACCGTTTATCGACTTGGCCGCCGAATACCACTTAGAGGTACCGGTAATGTAATTTTTCATAATTTTTAAGATGCATTGACAGTAATTAAAATAAAGTTTTATTTAGGCGCTTGTTGAAGTTATAATTACCGGCGAAAAAGCGATTTCTCTTCAAGCCTCTGTGTTGTTAGGAGAACTACAATTTTTGGTAATTTAATTAGCATCGTTGTTATTGATTTTTATTTGTACGAATAACTAATATTAGACAAAATAATGCATAGATTAATCGATTACTGGGACACGAATGTAATCAACACAGTAACAGTATACCTACTCTAAGCGTCGTCAGCTATTAAATAATTTATCTCAACAACGTTCACGCATTCAAAAACCGTGGACTTCTTCAGCAAAGGCTTATAATGTTCAACACGGAACCGGTTTAGCTACTCCTAATCTTTTAAATTATATCCAAACTGTAAGTTTGTTCTCTTTTTACAAATCTTCTTGTTAAACATATTTTTTAAACTCATAGATTATTCTTCCATAAGCTTATTAATTATTTTAAACCAACTTCGAAGCCGTTTTTGGGATTGGAATTTACATAATGATAAATCTCGAACCATCGCTCTTACCGGCTGCCATCTTATGGACTTTTTAGTAGAAAGTGAAGAAGTAATATTATTATTGAACCCGTCCTATTTTTATTCAAAAAAATATAAAACTAAACATTTACTTTTTTTTAGTCCGAAATAAATAAAACTTTGAAAGAGTAACTGTTGGATTTTGGTCTTTGTTTATCCCAAGTAAAATTCATCTTTTAAAACAATTTTTTGTCTTCGAAGTAGTTTCCTTTAATTTATTTTTACGAAATGAAGGTGGCAGCTGAAAAATTTCCCACTGATGCTATTTCGAGCCCTAATCGGATGTTAACCTCCTGTTGTCAATATTATTCTCTTTTTATAAGCCGAACCGGTCACAGCAGCAACGGGCGAAAATTATTGGAAAGGCTAATACTTATCAATAGTAATAGAATAATTACGACTTAATTATAAAGTATAATGCGTTCAAAATTATTTGATAATTTTTTTTTTTTTTAGTAGTTTATTCGATATTGTATCTGTGGCGTCTCACGATTGTTATAATAAATTAATTCTTTCGAGCTTGGATTACTTGAAAGATGGTCTACCTTGAATTATATTTACTAAAGTGCTAACTTCATCTTCCGAGGTAAATTTAGAACTTCGAGTAGATTTTTTTTTTTTTTTGACTTCTGATTACGTTGATACTTTTTTTAGTCTGTCAGATTGTATGGAGCTCTTTTTATGACGATTTTACTGAAGCTGCCAGAATTCCAAACTTGGGGAATCGAATTATTTGTGTCTCAACTTTACGATTAATCTTGAGCCGTTTCTTAAAACAGCTTTGGGTGTTTTAGATAAAGCTTGTGAATTACAGGTTTGAGATTAAATGTTTTTTTCCAGCTGTTTTTAAATTAATGAGGTTTGTTTTTGGAATTTTTTTAGACCAATTTAGAAGCTTTAATCGCGTTAAGGCCGTCATTGTTGCATTTAGGAGACCGTATCCTTTTGATACGCTTTTTCTCTTCACTCTTCTCTTCTCTAGCAAATGAATTAGAACGAGGGAAAAAGGTTTTTGGTTTTGTTTTTTTACTTGACGTTTCTTTTTTCTTTTAATTTTTTATTTTATTAGACTTAGAATTTTAGGTACGTAAAAATTGTTGAAAATGAAATTAATAATTCATTTACTCATCATCAACGCAGAGTAAACGGTACTTACGGCCGGCGAACAACTCCAAGGTGCAATTTTTATTTTATTTACTTTTCAATAATCAATTAAAATACATTTGGAACAGGCACGTAATTACGGACGTTTTTGTTCCTCAAAATCTTTATGGGCAGTTAGCTCATCATAAATCAGAAATGGATTTATTAAATCAAACAAGTAAGACTTATAATTTTAGGTTTCAATATAATTCAAAAATTGATACTACCTTTTTTTTATCATTTTTATATAGGGTTGTGTTTCGTTGCGGCTGTTATCACAAATTCGACAAGCTAAATTGGACACTCACGTGCACATTCAAAAATTGAAAGTAGCTTTGTGGGCTTTGGTAAACTTAGTTGTTTATTTGGTTTATTTTATGTTAACCATTAGTTACACATAATTTCTGAAGTTGTGAAATTGGCGGAAGAGTGCGCGGTGAATTCGGTTCGTGGAACCTGTTTTTACGTGTTGGGCTTATATTGGCCCCACCCTGATCGGAGCGGATCTTTTAAGCCGTTTACGGTGTGAGTCTTTGCGTTGAAGTAGGAGCGAGACTTGGCTTTTGGTGGAGGAAGCTGATTTCTTGTGTATAGATGACACTTTTAAGTTCTATCGGAAGCCTAGAAAGTCATTTGGTCGACTTGGTTTTAGAACGGTTGGATAAGAACGATTTTTCGGAAAACAAACAACCTGATTTTGTGGTCACCGATGACGAAACGGTGGTAAACACAAATCGTCGAGAGTTCGGTAGAAAAAAAAGAGTCCGGGTGTTATTTTAGGAAAAGGTTTGGAGGAGGTGCAACTTCGTCATTTCCACCGAGATTGAAAGTAACAAAATGTTGAAGAAGAACTGGTCCCAGACGATGTCACTTTTACGAGGAAAGCTCTCGGTGTCGGTGGATCTGTCTCCGGGTGACGATGAGCAAGGCCGACGTCAACGCAGTCTCAGTGTATCCCAGTAGGAAAAAGCGGCTCTAACTGTAAACTCTAGTTCTCGTTCCAGTTTTTCCCGCGAATAAACTGCGCGTAAGTTCGACTCGCGAGTAGTTCTGCAATTAATCTTTCAATTTGGAATTTGGCATGAAAAAGAAACAAGCTGCTGCCAATGCGAGTCTTCATCAAAGATTTGGAGGTCACGTTCAAAGCGCGGGTAATGTTGAAATAGCTCTTTTAAACTAAGATCTAAAAAAAAATAATAGCGATTTGATGTTGACCGCCGATTTCGGTGAAACCGAATCTTTAAGGTGTGATAGTAACGACAGTGCTCGCACCAGTAATAATGGTAATAAGAGTAGATCGAACAGTTACACCAGTTGCTTCAGTTCTGGCAATTCCAGCACCTTAAAATCTTATTCGACGACTGTACATGTTGGAACCCACACGCCGCATCTTTTAAGTCTTATCGCCAGCAGCTCCTCGATGATACAATGACCGGAAGAACCGTGCATCACTCCGACTGGGGGAGAAAATCCATGAATCTGCGGAAAACGCCGCTCATCTATTCCAGAATCAACACCTACAGTACTTTAATTTTCGTTTCGGGTTCTCCCATCGTTTCAAATTAGCATTCTGGAACTTTGCCAATCTCCCCGGGTGTGCACGTTCTGGAGACATAGAATAGCGTAACCGAGTGTCTCTGGAAGAGGTACAAACAAAATAAGATCTTTGCAACAAAAAAGAAGGTACACCTGCATCCCACCCGATCCTAAACTCTTAGATTTAAATTTAAGGTCGCTCAAGACTAGAAGCCTAGATTCGCGCTTAGAACTTCCAAGTTAATTTTAAATAAGTTATTAATAAAAATTATTAAGGAGGAAAATAATAATAATATCCATTTATTTGTTTTTAATATTTTTCTTTGGAACATTATTTTTCGGTATTAATTTTACATTAATTTCTGAATTTGTAATCTAATTGTTTGATTTCTTCGTAGTTTTGACTCGTCTGGATCGTTGGGCCATTCGTTTGGTATAAAACGAAGTTCTCCAAATCCAAGTTCATTCACTCAGTCTAGCATTACGTCGGACTTTGTTTACCCGTTGACCTTACGATGATCTTTAACGTTAGAACAATTAGATTTTATTTACTATTTTTAAATATAATATTTATTAAAACTTACGTGTTGTGGTTGTTATAGAAAAACTGCGATGCGAAATCTGTGATCAATTCTTTGCCTATTTTATTCAAAAAAGAAAATGGGCAGTTTTTATTCAACGAATTTTGCGACGAGTCTGTTGACGGTAAATATAAACCCAAAGTTTTTGCATCAGATTTTAATTAACTGATAATTTTATTTATTTTTGCAGTCTGAAGCAATTGTTTCCTAACGCATTCCAAGATCTTTGTCTTTAATTTGAAATATATTATGTCATCTGATAGAAAATTATAAATATCGATTATGTGCCCGACGATTTACACAAGAATTATTCTTAGATCTCACATATATCGAAGTAAGATAAATTTTAATACATTTTGAAAGAATATGATAAGTTTATTTATCAAACAAAATGCTTAACTATTATCAGGTTATTTATTACTGTATTGTTGTAAATTTGTTTATCATGTTTTTTCAAAAAAAAAAAAATATACAGAACTGGAAGAATCACAAAATAATGTTTAATTTCATTTTTACTTGCAGTTATTTGATGAACCATTAAGCTTGATATCGGCAAATTTGGACGAAGTTAGTAAATAGTAAAATTTCGGAAGAGAAAGTTGAATTTGTGATGGAGATAAAAAAAAGGTAGCGATGCATTTCTTAATTTTTTTCGAATCAAAAAAAGTAAATTAATTACTTACATTTGTTTGAATTTACTAAATTTTGATTTAGATCATAATTTATAAACGAAAATATCGTGACTTAAAAAGAAAAACTGGTCAGGAACATTAATTAACTAACATCTTATTTTCCTTTTAAGAATTATTACATTTTTTTTAGTAGCTATTAACTATTCGTTGGGTTTTATTTTTCAAAATATTATTCGTCTAGAATATATTTTCTGCGTGGTTTATTTTTTTAATGCCACGATATTACCGGTAATATATTTCTCCTTTTGAATAAGCATTTACCTTATAACTTATTACAAATCGCTGTTCACAAAGCTGTTGATAGCTTAATTTTTCAAATTTTATTCTTACTAAAAATTAATGAGGTTGGCGATTTTAAAATTACATCTACACAAAAAAAAATTAATAATTCAAAATGTTTACCTAATTGTTAAGGATAAACATTTCATACTTATTACATTTTTTTAAAAAATTCTTTTGTTTTTGGGTTAGTTGTTTGTCTAAACCAGGCGTTTACCCGCTCTTACTTTTTTGTAATGTAAAATTATTAAAGAGTAAAAAGAAGAAACGAAAGATTAAATAAACTCGAAATCTTTAAAATTTTACTCGTATGCCATTCTGAAATAATTTCGAGGGTTTTTTTTGTTTACAAGAACTTTTTATTTTATTTCTACATTTCTAGCCCATATTATTAATCTCTTTTTCAAAATATTATTTCAACCAAGCTAGAAAAAACAAATCGAGGATTGCCAACTAATTCTTTTAATATCTTTTCATTTCGCCAAGAATATTATTAAGATTTTTTTTATTCAACTGCTTTAGCCAGCGCTTCATAAACGTCGACTGAAATTTGGGCTTCGGATTTCGCTTGTTCATTGGAACTGGATGCAAGATCTTGTTGGGCTTTGGCTAAACCATCTTTGCACAGCTAAGTTTAAAAAAATAAAAATAACCAGGTATTTATATAAATTAAATTCTAGTAGTGATTAAATTATAGTGCTTTAGAGTTTTCGTTAATGGTTACTGTACCATTAAGCATAAATATATATATTAGATTCGGGCAAGTAATTATTATTAGATAATTTTTTGTACCGAGTTTCCATTTTTCTCGAAGACGGTGACCACACCGGGTCGAAGAACAGCCAGAGACGGTACGTGGTTGGCTAAAACACCGAAACTTCCACTAAACGATGGTACATCTACTTGCTTTACATGGGCGTTATTGTAAAGCACCTAAATAATTATCAAATTTTATGTAAGTGATAGTGGAAAAACATGAATTTTCGCAGTACATGCATAACCCAGGTTGACCTTCATAATAATTGAACAAGTGTGGAAAGAATAGAAATTTGGTGCTCTTCCGCGTACCCTCTCTGCGGAACAATTTGAAACTTTTTAAGATGACTATAATGACTGAAATAATTTTTTAAAATAATTAGGGTCTCGAGACTTCAAAAATCTTGCGACAGCCAGGATGAGTTTTGACAGGAAGTCAAAAATGTGAGTTTTAAGAAGTTTATGTCTGCTCAATTTTCCTACATCAGCTGTTGCCTGGGTTTTTCACTTTTTTTGCAGTCTTTAACTTTTGGTATGTTTCCTAATTTTTTGTTGAATTTTTACTTAATTAATGGTGCGTTTACATTATTTTAATAGAATTTGTATAATCTTATTTGTTTTGTGATATTAAATACCAAAAATTTGGCGATCAACAGGAGCTGACAGCTAGCTGTAAACAAACCTTAAGAAGTCATCTAGTTTTTTTCCTCCTCCAAGGTAAACGTTTTGCTTTATAGATAAAATGTAGGCTACGCTTATTGAGGCAGTTCATAACGTAATTATTTCGATTAATTAAGAAAGTTTATTTGCACTAGAAATGTAGCCTAATTCCGTTGAACCAATTTTTCCATGCATTTTTTTCCATCGTGATTAAATCGTAGGTTTACAATAATATTTCCTAAAACAAGGAAATCATCATAGAAAATCGTGTTGCAGAAAATAATCTTGGATTTAATTTTTATCTTAAGGTGGACGAGTTTGTATTTCGACCGCGCTGACTCACAGACTGCATGTTTTCCATTGAAAACGTCCCCCTCATCACGTATTAATAGTTTAATATCGTTACTCTTTGAATGCAAAGGCACTTAACGAGTTTTATGGTTGTTTACCCCGGGACAGATGGGGCTCATCTATGCCTCAACAGATTTTAAACGTCTTCCTCAGCATGGTCTCTGTGTTAGGAACTACTGGATAAAAGTGTAAGCAATTGCCTGTGTTAATTTTGCTTTTATTTTTATTTCTTAATTTAAATATGTATTCTTCACGGCAACCGGAGGAAAAGCTATGTTTCGCAGCTAATACAATTCAGAATATAATCTCAAAACAATGGTATTAAATTCGACTTTAACGAATTTGTTTAAAGGTGCGAGAGATTCGACATCGAAGTTTTTGTTTTAGGCACCAGATCCTAAAGGAACAAATTAAGCTCTTAAAGGAGAAAATTATTGATTATGTTTTAATATATACTTTAGGACCAAAGATTATTTCTGCCAAACTTTCGATAACAATAATATTTATTGTGTTTTTAATTTTTCAGTTATCTGCTTATATTCTTCGAACAATTAACGATCATTGGACCACTGCCATCGCTGACATCATTTTAAATTTTAAAGCAGAACATTTTCCACACATATCTGTAACTATTAAATTTTGAAGAAATTACAGTTCTTAATTATACATTTTTGGTTGAAATTATTAATTGTTTTAGGCAGAACACATCTTCGGATTGCCAATTGAGATTTTAGCTGTTCTTCCTGAAGAGGTGCCAAATAATTACGAAACGGAATATTAAATAAATAATGTCATAAATGAATTTTGTTTTGCCTGAAGCTCCAGAATGTAGTTTTTCCGAGTGATGCTCGTGGACTCACAAAACTCGCTCTTCACAACGCCAATCCTCTAGGTTTTTGCATTTATGTTGTTTACTCGTTTAATCTTTTAATAATGAAACTTGGATTTTTTTACTTATAGTTTTATACTTGATTGTAAATGACATTGCTACCTAGTCAAAGTAGCCCAGCTATTCGCGCGCAAACGATCAAATGCATCTCGAGTTGGGTTATTTTCAGAATCCCTCTCCCGGATTGTGAACCTCTATTTCATCCTCTTCCCGCGGCGTGCAAAGGAAACGAAATATATCATCAGGCTTTAGATTGTCCGAGTCTCATCTGTTGTCATCCGGACGCGGACAATTACGACGTTACTTTACAAAGGATTCTGCATTTTATTCTTGAACTGGGTGAGCAGTTGACGAGACATTTCAAAGAAAAAAATATGGAAAACTATTTCAATTTTTTCTGGCTATTTACCACGGTGGGTGAGACTCATTCAATGAAAGCTACTGCATAAAAACATTGATGCGATCAAATAGGTGAGAAACGAAAGTTTTACGAAAATAATTTTGTGATGTCCGAGAAAACAAATCTCAATTAATTAATTTTTTAATTGTGTTAATTTTAGATGAAATTCAGTAAATTTCTCGCATACGTCGCCAAAGAGCGCAAAAGATTCCTCAGTCGTCTTGATACTTTCGTTTGCGAAAAGGATATCCGGGAAACGTTTCAATTAACCGCTCCCCATCGCCACGGTCACAACCACAGACTTTGCTTGCTCCAGCTACATACAAGATAGTGCAATCTCGATTATCTTTTATGTTGACCTGCCCACTACTGTGGGTACCTGGCTCGGCCGCTACAAAAAAGAAAGCATAATAATCTGTATTATATAAAACACTAAGTTTATAATTACAGAAAGGTACCTTTTTTTGCTTTTTTATATTTCAACTTTTCTTTTAATGCAGCATTTTTCGCTTCTTTGGCGACGATTGATTTATCCAAATCTTGAGAGGCTGCTGTAGCTTTTTTTCGAGATGCTGTAGCTTCAGCCAAGGAATTCCTTGCTTCAGCCAACGCCTTTTTCGCAAGTTCTTCAGTCCTCCACGTAAAAATTTCTGTCAATTTCACAAGCTCATTGGTGGTTTGTAATCTTTTGAGCTCTTGTTCCCCTTCGTCTAGTTCAGCTATAGATAAGAACAGTTGTAAGAAAATGTTCGTTACATTTTTATTTTCAAAATAATACCTTGAACATGCATTAAATAGTTCATCTCAGTGTTGAAATAGTAGGAACGACAACGTCGACAAGTCTATTTATCTTGAAGTCTTGTCAAGTCAAATCGAACGTTTTTACCTATTGTCGTTGGGGGGGCGCTGTACAGAAAATGTGATTTACTGTATTATTATTTTTAAAAAAAAAAATTTTTTTTATTTAATGTATTATTTAATTACGGTACTCGAAGTTATGTAATTAAAATTTTAAATAAGTTAGTCATTTTGTAATATTTCCTTTGGAGCTTTACATAGCCTTAAATTATAGCGAGTGACAACAGCTGTTTTACGGTTGATTGAACTCGGTGGGAACTCATAACTATACCTTATTGGATAAACCATGAGCGGTCACTAGATGACGTATCATCATAGGATTACGTCACAGTAATTAACCTATTTTAAATAAACCATGTGAAGACGAAACGGATGCAGCGAGCTAAGATTTTTCTGATCAAAAACATTAATCCAAAGTTATTGTTTATCAACGAATTAAGTGTGCGTCAATTTCTGTGCGACATCGCGTTTGGTGTATTGTCGGATCTACCGTCCTCATCGTAGAATACATTAGAAAAAAAAGGCAGTGCTGGCTGTTAAGGTAATTGTAGATAATTTAATCTCATCTTTATTCATATTTTTTTTTTTTAATGTCAATAATTGTTTTCCGTATAAACTTCTAAAATAACATAGATGGCCGAAAGCATAACCGAACTACTGAAACAAGTTGCCGAAAGAATTGAAGCAGGAGAGACGGAGATAAAAAAGAATTTTGGTTGCAATATGAAGGATATTGTCAAAGAGACGTGTGCGAAGACTAGGCAACAAATGGCGGACTTTTTACAAATGCTAAATCATTATGAGCAATCTTCCTTAGAAATTATCGAGGAAGAACTTATCAAAAGTACTAATAGTACAGCTACTGACGAAAGTAAGAAATTTAATTAAAAGTCCTTCAAGCTATGTAAATGAGCAGCCGCGTCAAAAAAAAACCGGCGACAGCGAATGTTGCTTTTGTAAATTTTTGTTTATTGAAGTTTATTTTCCAAAATTTTCATTTTTTTAAATTATTTTTAGGTAAGGGAAAAGAAACATGCGAGTTTTTCTTATAAGTCGTCTTCTTCATGGTCTAGCGGTAGCTCCTGTTCACCGACGTCTGTCCGTAAACATTCTTCGCCGTTGTGTGTCCGTTTGCCGTCATCTTCCTGGTCACCTTCGACGTCTTCTTCATGGTCTACCGGTAGCTCTTGTTCGCCGTCGTTTGTCCATAAGCCGTCTTCACCGTTGTGTGGCCGTTCGCCTTCCTGGTCACCTTCGAGGTCTTCTTCATGGTCAAGCTCCATTACGTCGTCGTCTGCCGGGAAGCCTTCGTCGTCGTCTTCCGTGCGTCGTCAACGCCAAGGGTCGCCATAGGTCGAGATGTGGCTTCCAAAACCGTTAATGTTTTTGGAATTAAATGAAACTTCGTTTTTCAGCTGAACTGGGATGAATGAAGAAATTGGGTATAGTTTACCTTATTTTAATGTTTAAAAATTTAGTTTTAATTTATGTGAGATTGTTTTCCAGTTTTGGAGATTCGATGGCAAATTAACTCCTGAAGAATGTTTCACTGTCGTTGATAATAATTATTAGGTTTGATGACCGATTATGGCTTAATTGATTTTTAAACAGTTTGTTGCTGCCTTTCGACCACACCGTAATCAAGTAATAAGTTAGCTCACGTGTAACAAAAGAAAAACATTTTATTTATTTTTTCATTTCAGTTTTTGTGTATAGCCTACAGTTGTAGCCTAATGTTCTAAGTCGTGGTTTTAGTATACTAACTGATTCGAAAGTAACCGGTATTCGCGACGTCATTTAAGTGATGATAGTCACTACCAAGTGAATAATTATGTTTTATATATTTTTAAAAAAAATATCGGCTTACAAATGTGTACGCAGATTCCGATTTTTTATGAACAGTAAACGAGATGGTGACGACGCAATATGCCGAGACAGTTGTGATCGATATTTACTGTCAGTGGTGGACCTCTACTGTAACAAGCGCGGCGATTCCTATTCCACTATGATTTAATAGTGACGGAACAAACGCGACTTGCATAAATGTTGGTAATATGGCCGTGACCACTCAACGTTGTGGTACGAAAGACGACGACGGTGACACGAAGGAAGCAGAAAAACGAGAGCATCCATTCGACGTTAGAACACGATAAAAGCCAGAAGAGGTTCGTTACAGCACCGCAGGAGGCAATGCATGGAACCATGGTTCGCCCCTAAACCTCTCCAAAACCACGAACAGCCACCCATTCTCCATACGATTTACTTCCTCCATAGAAATTAGAACTCACAAATTTCGTAAATAGACGAGAAAAACATCCAAAGAGGTTAGTCAGAATTATTATTACGCCATTCGATCCCTGTCAAACTGAGGTAACTCTTATGTGATTCTCGGCTTCTTATTTTTATGTGAAGCTTTAGTAGTGGCTTACTAAATCTTTAATTTGTTGTTCTGTTTTACGTCTTTATTCTTCATTTAACTCTGCTTTTTGTTTTCATTGAAGTTTTCTCTTCATTCTGTTAGTGTCACACTAACTTTTGTTTTTCTGTCAGGCTGAACAAAAAACGACGTTTGTTTACGTGAAAAGGAGTTGACTATCGATCGTTAAGTGGATAGGTAAATTTAAGAAGCAAACCATGAATCTACAGCTCCAAAACAAGTTGGACAACCGAGGCTGAGCGATTGTTATTGAAGTCATTAGTAGCATCGATGCCAATGATCTGCTCTGCGGGCAACTTTTTACTGCCACCCTGCTAAGCCCGTAAAAGTGTAAGTGACAACTTCCTTTTAGTTGCCCATTATAGTAAAACCCTGATCCTAACTTTTAACTTAAATGTATTCTTATTAACAGATTCTCATTGGCCAGCTCCCGTCTACCTCAAGACGATGGTTTAATGCGCTCGATTATCGAAATTCGCTGTGGTGGATAAACCGCACAACCTGTTTCAGGAGTACTTGAAGAAAAGACAGTTAAGCACTGGTGCCAGCTACTTTTTTATTCTGCATAACTTGGAACTGTCCTCTTTTAACCCATTAACGCATGGCTTTTAACCCATTGGTTTGGTTAAAGATTAAAATGGGAGAAAATGAGGTATGTTTAAATTTATTTAAAAGTGGCTTGTTAGATGTAAAATGACCTCAGAAACAAGATTCCGGGATCCATTTACCGTTACATTAATTTGACTTGATTTTCTAACTTTTTTCGTCTTACAGCTGAAACTTCCGGTCAACTTCTGGACCAAATAACTGGGAAACTAAGAGAGATAGAGACTCGCAACCAACGCCATTGTGTAGAGGAGGTCATTTTACATTGCCATGCAAAGTTTTATGCAAATTGAAGCCTTGGTTCTGGAGTTATGAGGGTGAGAAAATTTAAAAACCATGTATTTCAACCCATTACTTTGATTAAAAATCAAAAGTAAACAAAAAATCCAAGTATGTTTACATGGATTTAAAAGTGGTTTTCT